>VTPC01005359.1:88704-150794 GCA_011009095.1 Ignelater luminosus | reverse complement strand
AAAAAAATCCAAGCCAATTCAGACGCCAAAGAACTTTTCCAGAAAACAAAACATTTCCAAGAAGTGAATTTGTTTTAGATCTCCGGCCATGCATTTATACGTAGTACCAAAACTATCAGGACCGGATTGACAATTGGAAGACCTAAGCTGAAAACAATTTGGTGCCTATGATAATGTACTATCGAGAGCAATTAAAAGTCAATGATATCAACTGTGTTAAAAAAAAAGACAAAATCGGTTGCAATGGTAAAATATTTAAGTTTTAGTGACAAGAGCAGAAACCGAACTAATGTCGTTTATGTAATTACACCTTTTCAAAACTGCCAAGGTCTATTTGGTCTATTTGTTGATTAGTTGTTGGCCCGGTATAGCTTCTCTGTAAATGCATTAGTGGCAGATGTCATCATTTCCAAGCCGATCCCAAAAGGAACTTATTACTGAGATACATGTTTTATTAAACAATTTAAGGCGTAAACTTCTTTTAAATATAGGGATATTTATATACCTAACCAAAAACAGCTTCTAAAATACTATTGATAAGATTTCCGAATAGTGATTTCATAAGACAAAATAAATCAGATGATAGTTCTAAAAATCCGAAAAGTTGTGGGAATTCTAAAGCATGATAATGGTGGTATTCGGGAACAATAACCATGATTACACATTGCTGTCAGCGAACAAAGTGCGTTTATGGAAATCATGGAAATTGACGTTTGCTGCCAATCGTCCAGCAAGTTCGCGATGCCAGTGCTAGTCTTGCTGACTGCTCCTACTGGACACAAGCAATGCTTTAGAAAATAGAAAGTTGTCTTAAGGGACGTTTTAATAGAACGAGATTGGAATTCAAATAAAACAATTATTGTCAAAAATGAAAATTAGACTTTTCAGTTCAAATCTTGACTTTACTACAGCAGTGCTCATAAAATTGCGCATTTTTTATTAAACCGAAGCTGCAACTCTTGAAATAAGCGAGCCTCCCTATTGACAAAATTACAACCGAGTAACCTGTATGCAAAAACAAGAAAAAGCAAATTTGACGATTGGATCCAGCACGGCGCCTCTTCTTGATGCATCATCCTAGGCTTTAGGCTAGTCCAGCCTATTAGATAATATGAAAAATATACTACAATGTAACATAACTTACCTTTTCTCAAAAAACAGTTAATGATGTTCTACGGTCCAAATTCATTTTTTTTTAATCTTTGAAGGAAAATAATTCTTTGATACATATGTTAAGTATTTCGTTCAACTACCCTAATTAATCTTGCGTGTTTTAGAATTAACTTTAATAAATTTTTGGAAAGATCATGATGGTTAATGGTATTTGAATGAGTCGATTTAAAGCTGTACAACATCACATTTCGTGCAATAATGTCCAAACCGTTCTTTGATATACAAAGCAAATTCAATGAATCAGCAGGGTGACACGTTGGAATGTGGGGTAGCTAAACAGAGCTGTTTATTTTTACAAAGGTTTGTATGGGTTCAACAGTGGTATATGACTATATGTCTTTTGTCATAATGTTTTGATTCAGAAGTTTTTAAGGACATTATTTTTATGATATCACCACACCTTGCTCGCAAAGGATTTATTTCGGTTTTTTCTTGTGTGTTAAGATAATGGATATTACTACTAATTTAAATTATTGCACCGCACACTACTATACATGTATGTATCTATAGATTATAAAGTGGCGTAACTCTCTGTTTAATCTTTTAATAATTTAAAATTTTAAACATTAGGTGAAAGAAACCGAAAATTAGACGATCTTTCCTTCTAAAATATTTTTATTTGTCGATTTTAGTAGGCTGGATTTACACAACATTTTTTAATAAAAATTCTAGAAGAAAACGTCAAATTCTTACATTTTAATTATGTCTTGCATATTTAACATATGTGAAAATGTACCCAGAGACAAATTAGGCTACTATTCATCGATGATAGGAGGAATCTTGTTTTTCACTGGCTGGTGGTTAATGATCGATGTTCATGCTACGTATGCAACCGTAATTTCAACGAACAAAGTTTATTACTTACCTGGAATGTTCGCAACAGCAGCGTTCATTGTAGTTAATATAATTCCAATGGGAGTCATTCAAGAATCTTATTATTATTCAGACAGGAAATGTTGTGGTCCTTTGATGGCAAAGGCATCTTTATTCATAGGATTATTAATTGCTTTCGGTTCACTAATTGCTAGTTCATATATACTAGTAAATGATTTCCTGTTGCAGTCAGATGTTTATTTATGGCCGGGATTTGGTATATTCTTGCAAAATTTGTTAATTTTCTCTGCAAATATGTTATTAAAATTTGGCACAAAAAGTAGTGAATTTTAGTAATAGTTACATTCTCCTAATTAAGCTGATATAAAAATTATTTCCGGTCAAGTTATAAAAATAAATGATGTTTCAAATTGCATTTTTATTTTATTTATAATGTTATTATTGCATGTTTTACGAACATAGATCGCTGCTTATGAAGCTAAATTATCAAAATTCATATTACATGAAACATAAATGACACTGACAATTTCTATAACTATCAATGTCATTACACACAAAAAGTTACTAATATTTCTGTTTCTAAATTTTCTGAGTAATATGAACTTATTAAGCAACCATAAAAATATTTAATTTTAACATTTACAATTTTCATCTGTTGTTGATTACAGTAATTTAGTCAGAGGCTAGATGACGTGAAAAGTTTTAGATTTCCGTATAAAAATATTCCTAAGGTGCTTGAATCGGTACCATTAACTTGACAACCAACAGCGTCAGCGTAACTAATCGTAAAATATGCGGAGCCCGTCTGCAAAAAGTTAGCTGTAGCAGTTAGTCGATTTTACCTACATTGTTTAAGATGCAAATGATAATAAATTGATAAAGAAGCACCATCATAACAGTTAAAGAGTATTACATATCGAAGTAGGCATATTTGTAGTTTTGTGTAGATCATTTTATAGTACTCAATCGGTTATTAAAAGGCCTAACTTAAACTTTAGGCTGGTTCTACAACAGCAGTTAAAATGCAGCTGCCTTGCGACTAGCAATCATCTTAGATTACACTTGATCATCAAAAAAAACGTTAGGTTGATTCTACACGAATAGTTATACCATGGTTTTGTTGCTTCCTATTCTAGTTTATAAAATGGACATAGCAGACATAATGTAACGTAGACGCAGACATGCGCGATAGAATTGCCTGTCTTACCACTAGCCTGCGATGGTCAGTGGCTCGTCTAGGTAGCTTAAGTAACTTAACTTGATAGGAGAGGGCACCAGTTGCTAGCAACAAAACAGCTACCTTTTAACTGTTCGTGTAGTAACCAGCCTTAAACTAAGTGCCGTGCCGGGGAGATTTGTAAATCATGTATAGTTTGCATTTAAAACAACAAAGTATGTTATGTGTAGGTCTTTTCTAAAATAAACATAAAAAATAGTCCCTTCAGTACAAAGTTGATTTACGGATCAAAACGACAGAGTTCGAATTAATAAGCATGCCAAATGGAAAGAAAGACTTCTAGTAATATTTATATAACAAACATAAAATGTACCTATTTTCTAGACGAGCAGGCAGTTTTCAAATCGATAACGAAGGTGAGTCATAGGGAATATAGTAATCGAGAAGATCAGCTTGAAATCTAAGCGTGCATTGTAATTGATTTACTCTTGTAATATCTGTGAGAAGGCCACTTGTCAAATTATAAAAAAAATTAACCAATCAGGCGGTCCGGACCTACCCTCAAGAAAAAAGCAAAATCAGAAGGCCATTTATAAACTCGTTGTCATTACTGTTACTACTTACCGTTTAGGTCACTGTTGAAGTTGTAGTTCACTAATATTGGCAATTTATCAACACTTTTCCTGAGACTAACCAAAGCACTTGCCAAAACCAAAATTTGTATGGCACCACGATTAGATAACATTCAGGGTTATTGGTGATTCAAAAACTATTGTTGTTTTAATAAATCATAAATTCTTCTATAAATTTCCTTTCCTAGATTGATTACAGGTTTGATTCTGTGCCCATACATACTTTGACTAATAAAAATCTTGGAAATGTAGGATACAATTCCGAACGTATGGATATTCTTTAGTAAATCAATTAAACATTGGGAAACACATCCCCTAGACATTTTAAAAGTAACCTGGTATGTTTCAACAAATGCTGAATATTCCAAGGAAATAGCTTAAATCATTTCTGACTCTGCATTGCTCCAAGTCTATTCGGTTACTAAATCTACCAAAGTGGATATGGCTAACAAATCTAAAAGAACTGCTCAAGATTCCATTATCAAGGTCGTTCCATACTTATTGGGTATAGAATATCTGAATATCTACCGTTTTACCCCTTTATTAAGATTATTGGAATTACTTTTTAAAGATTCACATGGAAAATGAGTGTTTTGTTAGGAATATTATCTATTTACGTTTGGCCAACTGTTTTAATTTCAATGATAATCTTCTTTCCAAATAACTTGCAAACCAAGACGTGTAGTCTTCAGCAACCCCATGCGCATTGCAAACGTCAAAGAACTAACTCTGTGTTTGAAAGTCATAGTACTTGGTTTCTTTGCGTTGCATTTGCAGCATAGAAGGTTAATGCCAATACCAATACGCCCCCTGTAAAGCGACGATTTTCAAACAGGCAGCAAATATTTTGATTTTGGGTCATGTACTTATTATTTATTAATTTTCATATATTAAAGAATTTTATGTGAAATTGGACAAATCCCTGATCATTTCCAAGACAAATATTTCTAAACGGAGCACTAAATTTTTAAATTTAGCTACAAAGGTTTTAAACAATTTTTACTAGTCAAATCGAATCCTAGAATCCCATGCCCATTAGCTATTGTAACAAATAAAATCTATGTCATTGGATCTAAGTAAAAAACAAACTTGTCTTTCCGTCTCAGTTTCCTTAACAACAATCTTTGGAAAGCAGAACTGGTAACCTTTTAAATCTTATTACATTAATTTTATCTTAAATCAGTATTGTAAAGCAAATATAAAATTATCCAAAAGTTCCAGGTTTTAACTTTTTCAGTCAAATATCATTTGAAAACTCGTTTCTTGTCATTCTGATTAAAACAAAAGTAACTCCATCACTCCACTTTTCTTCCAGAAATAGATTTGTACTGAAAAGTAGTGACCGACCGAAGTTTCGGTTTCGGCCAAGTTTCGGCCAAAAAAAGGGTTTCGGGCGAAGTTTCGGTTTCGGCCAGAAATCAGCCGAACCTTTCGGCTCAGCCGAAACATACGTTCATGGACTCTCGTGTTGCGTTCGGCTGTACTCGGGCGTTTGCGTCACAGGCGTTTTGTGGCCATTTGACCTTCAGTACGTCCTATAAGTCTGTAAACCTCTAAATTCCAGGGAAATGTGTACATTTTCATAAGTCTTAAAAAGTTTCGGTTTCGGTTTCGGCTAAAAATCCTGTTTCGGTCGGTCACTACTGAAAAGTGATAGCAACAGACAAAGATTTGTGCCATGCCCGTTCCGCTTTTTGTTGTGAATTTTATTCTGGCCTTCCTGGGGCGTATATTGAAAAACCCCTATACACGGGTCTAACATTCTTTGATGTAGAAACGCCCATAAAAGTTTCATTGAAATCGATTAAGACAGCTAGAGCAACGCTAGTTTCCTGAAATCCAATTTTAGCCATTTTCCGACCTATAATAGTTTTTTGCAAGGCCCAAAGAGCCCATTTAGACGAACAGCAAAATACTTGTTGACTTATTTTCAATGTAGAATCGCCAGTTAAAATTTCATCGAGATCGGCGATGGACTCACTGTGGCCTCCCCTTGTAAGATAAGCTATTCGAACAAATGAAGCTTTTCTTACTAATAGTTACTTTAGTCTTTTAGACAAGGTATTTAATATTGCTAGGTAAAAGGTACAAGGGTGCAAAAATCTAAAGTTGCCTCAACGCAAACTAATTCCTGGGTAATTAGTCCTTAGAAGTAAGCCAAAAGAGCTCCAAAAAGAGAAACTTTGATATTTTAAAAACTCCTTTTTAGTTAAATCTTCTTAAGAAGCAATGACGAGCAATCTTAATTAATTTGGGTCAGAAGTTCACTAACTATTTTCAGAAATATAGTTCCAATACACAAATGAATTTCTTGTAAGTTATACGGGGTGTCTCCAAAAGGTAGGGACATGGCTTAACTGTAGACTCCTGTGATAAAAATAAGATTTAACCCAACTTACCTATATCCAAAATCGTCTCGTTAAGTTGGTACAAGGCGTCAAAGTTTTTTGAAAAAGATTAATTTTGCGTATAAAAATAGTAGGCCTTGATCGATTTTTATAATGTTTGGTATGGAATGTTTTGGGACTATAAGTCACGTTTCGAAATGGTTTTGGTCTTCATCAGTAAGTTGTAAGTGTATTAAACAAAAATGTCGCAGTACAAGTTATCATCAAACTGATGAAAACCAAAACCATCTCGAAACGTGACTTATAGTCACAAAACATTTCATACCACAAATTATAAAAGTCGATCAAGGCCTACTATTTTTATACGCAAAATTAATCTTTTTCAAAAAACTTTGACGCCTTGTACCAACTTAACGAGACGATTTTGGATATAGGTAAGTTGGGTTAAATCTTATTTTTATTCCAGGAGTCTGTAGTTAAGCCATGTCCCAACCTTTTAGAGGCACCCTGTATAAAATGAACCTCTTTTTGAATTCTACCAATAAAATGGTATCCTACATACAAAAACAAGGATTACAATTTAGAATTTATATTCCAAAGCCTTCGAGGAATGTTTGTGTATGCAAAACTGAAGTTTGATTTTCATCATCAACCTTTATTCCGCGAAGATAACAATATGTTTCTGGCGAAGTCTATATTTCGCCTTTATTCTCTGCAACAAATCCTAACAAGAAATGCATTGAACAGTTTACTAGGTATCTTTATGGCATCTAATGAGATTTAATGAAAAGTCACTATTTTTAAAGCTGTTATTATCTAACTTTATAATTCAAATTCATATTAATTTTCTTCCATTTTCTAAGTAGAGTAAAAGGTAGTTATCTGATGACTCATATATCACAATCGTCCAATTGGTATGAGATATGAGAAACAGTGCCAAAATTATCTAAACTTCATCTACTCCGCTCATCTCATCTTTTGCTAGAACAACAAAAAAAAATCTGATTATGCAATCAGTCTAGAAAACGTATCTGCATACAGAAATTTTGTCCGAATGAAACAATTTCATTGTAATACGTGCTAATTAAAGAAGTTCTAATTTTATTTTAGGATTTAACATGTAAATATCTTTGCTTAATATGGAAGTCGAAATTTCATTTCAGCATAGCAATCGCAACCAATTTTAAAATGGTTGCAAAACTAAAATGATTTAACAGAGCAAGATTTTGCAGTAAATGTAAAATTGAGTGTAAATGGTTTCACATGAGTTTCACAGTATTCGTTACTTTTTTAACATTGCCCCTGTGGCAAGACGTCGCATTTGCTTGCCCTTCTGCTGACCCTAAGGGGCTAGTAAGGGGAGCAGCTATCACAGAATGTCTGCTTTCCCCTCGAGAAATAGTCTGAATTGCTTTGTTTTGTAAATAACACCTTTTCTTTAGTATCATTTAAAACGCGATGCTTTTCTAGAAATAAGCCTTGTTAGATTCTGACATTCTGTTTCTTATTAGATTTTGAACACATCTTAGCTTTGTCATAATTTTAATTTTTAGTAATGTGATGCTCATATTTCTTTGATAAAAGATTTCAACCACATTCGCAGTCAGTATTTTTATGCAAATAGATATCTGATATCTTTATGCATCGAGTATTTTCTGTGACATTTTTTATGACAATCTAGAAATCAGGTTGTCAAATAAATTATTATTGGCAATGTTTTGGACTTCAAAATTCCAATTTTAATGGGCTTCATGCGGTAATTTGACTAAAAATAATTTTTCAGTTTATGAGCAATACTTATTCGCAATTTAATTTATAGATGTTCGTTACGGCAGGTGTTGAGTTGAAATTTCATAACTGGCCTGTAGAGTCGTCAGACGAATTAATTTATAAACAGCAAGGATCGGGTAATATCGAGTCTCTATCATGGAGTAAAGAAAATAGTTTTTTGACTTTTGTTCCTGAAAAGGGTAATCCGGAAATAATATCTTTAAAAGATCCCAATAACATTAAAAATGTTCACACAATTTCCGCGATTCTGGATACCACAAGTATTGCTTTTCAGCGAACGACGAAACGAGGTATTGGATTGGCTACTAATACCGGTCAGATTGCTTTGTACGATACAAAAAATAAATTAATCAGTAGATTATTTCAAAGTGCTCCGTGTGCAGTAAATTTGTTAGATTTTAGTTTTGAAGATAAACAAATGGCGGTTTCTTGTGTAAATGGAACCATTTTACTTTATGATGTGAAACACGGAGATGTTCGCGAAAGTTATACCGCGTCTAGCACGTATCCGCCAACGGCAATGCGATATCATCCGACAGATAAACACGTTTTAGCGATAGCTACAGCAGACGGTAATATAATGCAGTGGGATACGAATGCTGGTTTGACGAAATTTTGTGCTCAAATCCATACAGCTCCCGTAACTGGCCTGGTTATTTTACAAAATTCAGATCTCATGGTATCTGTCGGCTATGACCATAAATTCTGCATACACGATTTAAATCGTGAATGTGTTTTTAGAAGCAATCAGCAGTTTCCGCTTACTGCGGTTGATGTGAGCCACGATAGTTTAACTGTTGCAGTTGGTTCTGTGGCCGGAATTTTATATATTTACGATATACGAAAGCTCGTGCAACCGCTCACATCGTGGCAAGCACATGAAGGTAAGATAAATAAAATATCATTTGAACACAAAGTAAAATATGAAATCGATTCGATGGAAGATCTCACCATTAACTGTACAAAAAGTCACGAAATTATTGTTAAAAACGAAAGTAAATTTACAAAACGGAATGAGAGAAAAACCGAAGTAAAAACATTTTATGAAGGAAAATGTCCTTCAGAAAAGGAATTCAAATACTTGTCAGATAAATCTTCAAGCGATAAGAAGTACCCTTCTGAAACGATCACTTTGAAATCTATAAAGCACGAAGTAGCTGATTCGATTCACAGAGGTGCAAATGAACTTCGAAACCATTTAATGGCGCAGTTTGGAAGTTTGCACAATTTTATTTTAAACGAATTTAAAACCATAGACAATCAAATGGAAGAAAACTGGGATCTTCTCAATGCTGCTAAAAATGCTCCCAGAGAAACACATGATAAAGATTTACTTGAATAGTACATTTTATATTTTAATATTTATTTTACACTAGTTGTAAAAATAAAGCAATGACAATGTACAGTTACTTTTGATTATTATTAATCATTTTTCTACTTCCAAAAACTCTTTTTTAACTTTAGAGCTATCTAATTCTTATTTTGCTGCATAACTCTGTTAATCTTTCAAAAATCCTCAAATTGAAAAGAAGTTTTTGCTGGCTATAAAGTGGTACCTAATCAAATAAGATTATAAACAGTAGCGTGACAATCATCCCCGCTCCTATAAACGACTGCGGAGGGGAGCCTTAATTAGTTGTTACGCCACTGATTATAAAGATAAATCTATTTATTAGAAATCAGACTTGAAAGCTTGGAAGAAGCTGGTTTTTCATTCAGGGAAATAAAAACACCGGATATCGCAATAAAATAGTTGTTCAAAGTGATATTGACGTTATTAGTTTCAATAAGTATTGCAGCATCAAGGATTCAGAACTGACTCTCTTATTAAATGATAAATGAGCAACAAAGTTTATAGTAACAAGAAATTAACCCCAAATATTAACATTGGCATGGGTCAACTTCTACAAGAAGTTGGCTAAAGATTATATCTAAGGTCGGTTTGAAACTAATCGTTCGAACCCTGCATTAATTACACTACACGGTCTCCATCACATGCAGACTTTAACTTTATAATTAAAAGTACAAAAAGCTGATTTTATTGACATATCATTTTATTTAAATGCAATACAATATTGTTTGATCGATGTACAGTCAAAAACAAAAGTAATGACGCATGCACCTGGTAATAGTTTGTAACAGTTGTCACACTCTTGAAGCCACTGAAGGGATTTTAAAGATCTTAGACAAGTAACCTTCTAAGATCTCCTATATGTATAATTTCTCGACGGCTACCAAACTGTAACAATTATTTGTGTGAAGTATTTATACAGACGCAAGCGTCGTTACTTTTGTCTTTTACTTACAGGGTATACCGAAATAAATACATTAACAAGTGACGGATATTACGGCTCCAGAGATTCCTTGACCTTAGGACATCTCTACACCTCAAGTAACCACTTTTAACACTAAAAGAATTTTGCGGGGCTGAGGGGAAGGCGTCGTATCAAGATACAGTTCTCTTCAGGGTTGTTATAGTGTTCTTAAAGAAATAGTGCGCTTATGACTTAATTGCTACTTAGCTTACAGTAAATTTTCAATTCGTCACAGCAGAGTGTCATAAATCCGCTTACATTGACACAGGGTCGTATTGAGATAAGTTTTATTTTCGTAAATACTTTTAAACTTAAATGTTAGAAATATAAATAATTTCAATACGGTCCTCGGTTTACCCAATCGTCTGTGACACGTGTTACTGCTTGTATTTGTTGATTTTTATGAGGGACCTGCTGTGAAATTCTTACGAAGTCAAAGTCATAAACGCACTATATCTTTTGGAACACTATACTACTAGATATATACCATTATTGCTTTCAAAGTGGAAATTAAGGTTGGGGCAGATATTTGCAAGGTAATATAATACCATTGAGTAAAGGATTTGTGAAAGAGGCGCAAACCCTATACAAAACGGGGTTCCAATATTGCTATCTCAGTCTGCTTAGTTCCCTGCACCCCACCATCCAGAAACTATTAGTTGCATAGTGCTGCCACAACAAATTCACCACTTGACGTTTGAAATAACTGGTTTATTGTCACAAAATAACCCGTTTTCCAGATGTTTACCCACAAAAATACAATTCAAAGTAATTGCAAGTACTTTTGGCTAAGTTACCTATGAAAATATTAAATAGTTTCATTTGCGTAAATACTAAGTTTTATTGAAACAATATTAACAATTAAATTACAAAGTGCTACATTAAAAATTACAAATTTTAATTTAAAAAAACTGAAGCTGTACATTCTTCAGCTACAAATATTTGAGAGTAACAATTTTTGAAATTCGAAAAATAAATTATTTTTTCTAGGTGAATGTAGAAAAAAAGTTACACGTACACTTGTATTTACAAATAATTCAAACATTAAATTAGACGTTTTCCAAATAAGAATACTTATGGAAACTAAATAAAAAGTATATTTGTTCTTATCTTTTATTTTATTATCTAAAGGTTGTACTTCTTTTTAATAAAGTTACTTTTTACATCAATCTCATCAAAGAATCGTTTTTAGTCCAGAATTCGTCCAAATATAAAAAAAAAGAAGTTTATATAAATATCTGGAAGGTTTTCTGACTGTAATTAATATTCGTTATTTAGTACATCAGTAAGAAATCCACATTGGAATGCTTATGTGATGCACATTTTTAGTCAACAATTTGTTCAGATACTTAAAAATAATCATTTTTTAAATTAAAATATTAGACGAAACTTGGACTTCCAAACAGAGACATAAAAATTTTACGTCCGATAACTCTTGGACGAAGTATGGGCCAAAATTGGATGTTCAATGAATGTTCACTAACGGTCGTCCAATGAACGTCCAAACACGAACATTCTATGAATGTCCGAATTAAGTCTATGGATGGCCGGACGACTTTTGGATGACAAATGGATGTCCAGTAGACGTCCAAACACGGACGTCCTATGGATGTCCAATTTACGTCCATGGACGTCGGGACGAAATTTGGATGACAAATGAACGTCCACTGGACGTGTGTTATATGGGTAAATAATAGTTGTTTATACCGTACAGTTATTTTTGTATTAAGTGCGCGAAATCAGTGTTTTTTTGTAGCGCATGAGAATGGCAAAAAAGTCATTCGAATGCGCCAAAAAATTCTGAGACTGGTTAAATTCCAGCTTTCTCTTTAATAGTATTTCATCGAACACTACAACGCACATTTTTTCTTTTTCAGTCATTGATTTTGCCTTCAGATGTAATTTTTTTACTAAACTAATATTTAGTCCAGTTTTTAAGTTACACACTTTCAACCAAGTTTGAATGGTTTTAATGGCGGGCAATTTAAATTTGAGGTTATGTAACATAAACTTAGTATATGCACCTGGTGATTTGTAATGCAATAAAAGAGCTAGTTGCTTTTCGGCTTTTGACCGTTTTTCTCTTTTTTTGTGAAACAGTTGCATATTGATAAATGTCTTAACTTCAGGGCTTTCATACTTATTCATCACGGCGCTGATGGAAAAAGAGCTAGGTTTTTTTTTCAATCTATACGTCTGAGATTGCTTCGCTTTCAACACTTTTTAAAGTCTTTTAACTTTAGCAGAAATGACTCTATACTGTCTTTTTAGCTTCACTTTCGTAGGTGTTTCCATGTCCAAGACTCGTTCACTAACTGCAGAACTTGGACTGAGTGTGCTATAAACCCTGGATGTTCTAGGCAAATTACTCTTGCATAGTATTTCCAAGTTTTCTTCACTGGAAACAGATGCCAAGCGCTTTCTTCCATAAGTTTTGAAGTTTTCCAAACTGTTTGATGTTCCTGTGTTAACTTCTTTTTCTGGAGCAGCAGGTGCCCACACTTCCCGTCCTGTCTCTATAAATATAAAATGTGGGGTCTAGATAAAGATCCATGGTAATCTACTATGTAATGCAACGGGTGCTGTCAGTAATTTTTGTTATTCAGTTTTTTAGACAAAATGTGTCTGGCCTAGTGGCGTAATAACTGATTAAGAACCCCCTCCCCCGCAAGAGTGTAAATAGGGCCCTTATTGTAAACATATAAATAAAAAATAGAAATTTGCATTATTTTATATAAAAGGCTATTTCTATTGTCGTTAATCATCGCTATTGGTGCCTGAGCACTGGCTTTATGAATGAAATGGATGAATGCTGTTTGTAATGCTCGTCGCTTTGGATTAATGGTGATTCGGTTGTAGAGTCTTCGTCGTTGGAGGCACGGTAGTGAAGTCGGCTTGAGACGCTAGATTTCGTTTTGTCGTTGGCATCGTGGCGTTCTTCAATTTTCTAGAGTTGAAGTTGGTTGGATGGATGTCGGCATTCTTGATTTATCGGATTACTTGATGTTATCAGAGTTAATAATTGTCGAATTCGTATTTGATGAATTTCTGTTTTGATGTAGACGACGGCGATGGGTGAAGATGTCGTAGGTGGTGCAGCGTTAACGGGATTGGAATTGGTGTTAGTTATGGATTGATGGGACGTTGGTAGATAAATAGTTGATTGATTGAGGCAGGTATGATTAATGATGAATGATTAGTGGATTTGGATTTGATTGGTTTGATATGATAATTGAAATGAGGGTAGATGTGGTAAACGGTTTTTTTTCAGAAACACAACACCCCACGGTACGCGCCGAATTTGGGAAGGAATGGCCTGGATTAATGATGGTGACCTGCCCCCCCCAGTGGAAGTCGTTTGGATGAGGCTGAGAAATGGACTGGAACCCTGCCGGCTCTACGCCCCGACCGTAACGCAAGAGTCGGCAAGTGGAGTTGGAAACTACCACCCGGCCTCCAACCGGATGTTGAATTTCCTTGGAGTGCTGCTTACTTTTCTGCTTCAGTGCATTACCGCACCGACTGGATCCCAGTCAATCGTTTCGCGTGGCGCTCGAGGCCGGACTCATTTTTTTTTCTATATACAGTTACTTCTGCAAATGATTGTACTTTGTTCGGACTCTAAAATATTTCTAATTTTTAAATCTATTTACATTTAAGCGTGTAAAAAACTAACCATTTAAATTTGCAGATGATAGTGGTTTTATAAAACCGTCGAGTTTTAGTAACTTTTTAATTTTCTCTTGTGTATCTTCCCATAAGTTTCGTTTTTGGTCACCGCTTAAATACACTCGTTTTAGGCATTATTTAAAAAATTAAAAAATGGAAGCAAGTAGTAGTTTAATAACTACACAATCTTTCTCATAAGAAATGAAGAACAAAACGAATGTTAATACAAATTTCCCTATTTGTTACTAATTAAAGAATGAGCAGTCTAAACTTTTCCTTTGAGAAACTGACCATTCCGAGTTTATAGATTTCTAGAAAAGACAATTAGGGCTTTTCA
The DNA here is from genome assembly GCA_011009095.1 of Ignelater luminosus. Taxonomy (NCBI): domain Eukaryota; kingdom Metazoa; phylum Arthropoda; class Insecta; order Coleoptera; family Elateridae; genus Ignelater; species Ignelater luminosus. Next base: position 136,518 of record VTPC01005359.1, on the reverse strand, counting down.
GAAGTGCATTATTGTATTACAGTTTAAAAGTTTCTTTTGTATCGAAAATTCTTTCATATCCCATGATTTACAACCTATGTACTTACTTAACCGAAAAATAATTAGACATTCTTCTGACTGGAATTTAAACACGTGCAAGCCATACCCTGGTTATTTATTAATACATACGTACTTGGAAAAATACAGTTTTGAGAGTTAGTGGTGCTATTTCATAAAGTGATGATAAAACGATAAAGAAAAGAAATAATGGAAACAATGAGATTCATCTTATGGGTACTCTTTTCTTTGGGCCCCCACATTGGGGATAGTTGTTACGCCACTGGTCTGGCCGACAAAAATTATCGAAAAAATTCTATTAGGACTTTTATTAAGCAAGATAATCCATCGAAAAGGCAAGTTCCTTTAATGTTCACTGCATCATAAATACTTAAATAGTTTCTAATGTTTTCAGTCCAGAAAGCTATGCTTTATTGTACTAGTAATATAAATATAAAGTAAATTGGACTCTACTGTTAATGTCAGACAATATATTGTCACAGATATAAATATAACATTAATAACTATAGCAAAAACCAAAGAACGCTTTGATACTGTATACTTTCATTTTTAGAAACCAAAAAACATACATTAATGAACAGCAACTACAGAGTATTCAACTAATAGCGGCCGACGGTAAGGTTTACGACGTGAACACGACGACAGCAAGTAACCGACTGAAAAATCTCGGAACCAATTGCCTTGAAACGCCCCCTGGTTGCCGGAACCAGCATTAACTACGAATATCTTCATATACTTGCGCCTCCTTCACAAATCCCTTACTCAATGATAATACTGTAGATTTGTTTTTTCTATTTGCCAATTCGAGATCATACTTTTTTGCCATGAGATTGCATGATGAAACGTCAAATTGAAAGGTTGTCTTTATCACACTGACAAGTTGAATTTTAACAAATTGTCATATGATTTAAGTATCCATATATTCAGATTATCTGGTTTCTTTCATTGCAGCTCATTTCACTGACATTTCCACATTTTATTTATAATTTGTTCCACACTGAACAACTCATAAGTCTTGACTGTTGACGCCATTATTGACTACAACCTCACTTTCACCTAACCTATTCAGTGATATTTGTGACCATTTCTGTAGCCAGTCAGTCAATTATCAAAGCCATTGATTGTAATACCAAGTACCGACACCAAACAAAAGACGATCGCAAATTGAGCTCAATAACGATTTTCTTACCGTTAGAGGCGCTGTTGTTCTAAATTAAATTTGACAAGTTTAAACGTCAGTTTATAAGTGTGAGATTATTAAAGCTTAAATTTTAGTAAAATGTAATAAATAATGCTTTTTCGGAAACTTAACTTGTATTTTTAATCTGATCATACAAATTACATGACAGAGTTATCTGGATTAATCCGATTTATTCAGAAACGGTTGCGCAACCACTACGAAATCTGTTTTACAGCAATTTATAAAAACATAATTGTGAAAGTGATGAAGATGACGACGAGGTAATAGAAAATATACACTTGCTCATACAAACTTTGCAAAGAATAAAGAATAAGCAACAACAGAGCATTAATAATTACTTTTTTTAACATTTAAATTTTAATAACCTCAAACTTATAAACTGACGTATAAACTTGTCAAATTTTATCTATAACAGCGAATCTAACGGAAAGAAAATTGAGCTCAATTTGCGATGGTCTTTTGTTTGGTGTCGGTACTTGGTACCACAATCAACTGGCTTTGTCGATTATTAGAGTTGCTATATAATATTTATTAAGTAGGAACTCTTATCGATTATCTCATAACAACGCTATCTATTGGCATCTATCGAAATTAAGATGCGAAACGTCTGCAGGTTCAAACCACCTTAACAAAAGTAGGTACAATAAATGAGTGAGAGCCGGGCGTTTGACATTGCCATTGATTTTTGAAAACTTTACGTCATAAACATGTAATGATAATAAATTGACTTTGTAAAGTTTTTCTTTACTTTTTTACACATCCATATGCAACAAAACTAACAGTTGTTTACATACCAAGGCAGGAAAGCAATTTGTTGTAGTTGAGACGTGATTATTGCACTCGAGGTGGAGCCGAGAGCGTAATCACGTTGAGACTGTAATATTACTTACTTACTTACGTGGGACCTACAACATTTTTCGCTCGTAAACGAAATTCATTTTCGTTTGGAACAGGAACGTAATGATTCATTCTAGCCCTTGGGACGTTGTAAGGGCGGAAAAAGTCGTTTGTACAAGTCCAGTCAGAGACAGAGGATAGGGGTGGGGGCGGCATAGTCAGTTTTGCACGCGGGCGTTCAGACGGCTAGTGGGGGCCTGATTATTGACATGGATACAGTTGTGAAAATGACAAACAACAGTTGTATTCATGGTAGTAATACCTTCGATTAAGTTATCCAACGATTATAAAAGTAGTCCTTAATGTCAAAATTTTCGATAGACTGTTTTGTGTTTCCGCCGGTTGTCAACCTTTTGAAGGGTTGGCGATTTTTTGAAGTTTAGTCCATTTACTGTGCGAAATGCTTTACCTCCGTCTCTATTCTTCTCAACTAACAATTTAGCTTTCTGTACAAAGAAGCTTTAACAACTTGTAAATAAAGTACCTAATTTTCATCAAATAAACTGTACTTTTTAAATCAAATATGGCACAAAGTTTAACTGTGTTGCACCCTTTTAAACATAAATTCATTCTAATATATTGGGCCAACTCAAACTCATAATATCTGCACAGAGTGAGTGATAGGTAATTGCTTCTTTTGGTTTTTACTAGCAACTTATAATGATTCTCGCGTATATTTCTTTACCTTGTGTTCGCTTTTAACGAAGTTCTTTCTGCATCAAGAAGAACTTCTAAATAATTATTAATTTCAAGTCCCAAACTGCAGGGTGCAAAATATAACCTGGAGTTTAGTTATAACAAAAAAAAAACTTTCGCCATTCACTGCTCGCTTCATATTCTTCTTTGAGCACGTTGCGATTTTATCGATCTGCACGTTCGCAAAAATCTCAGCTTCTAACACATTTCTCCCTTTTGTAAGAATGACTAGATCGTCGGCGAAAACTTTTACCTAAAAGTGTGCTTTGTGCATTCAAGATTTGATATGGGATTAAATTAAACATACCAATACCCTGGTCCGCCACAGGAGACTCGAAGGCACCCTTTCCTTACTTATCTGCTTTCTTTGTATTTAATTCAATTTTTTGTGTCTTTGTTGTTCTGTTTTGAAGATAATCTTCCGTTAAGTCTGTATAAGGTTTTGGAACATCCAAACTGTCCAAAGCAGCATCAAACGTATCCTTCACATCTAAACGTATCATTATTATTTCTTTCGTTTTTTTAATTTCTCTTTCAGCAAATTCTTTTAGAACCATCACAACGCCTACTGTACTACTTCGAGGCCTAAAATCATACTGACCCTAGTTGAGTAACTTTTTGATATTCAAGTGGTGCATGATTCGATTGATAAGAAACTTTTCAAGTATTTTTCTCCTGTATTAAGTAAGCTGGTTGGTCTAGATTTTAATAAGTGCTTCACTTCTCTGAGATGATTATTACGTATTATGTCTATATTTCTGAAAAGATCTTTCATTTTATGCATTGATTGTTATAGTTGTCAAATTATGGGATACCTAAAAAATACTCTTTTAGCCATATCAATGCCATATTATCTCTCTTTATTACCACCTGACGTCCCTATTTTTTTGAAAAGTGGCTATGGCCAGTTTGACCCGCCATGGGGTTGGTTCTGTAGTTGGAGGATAGGTTGGTTGACTTTTTCTTTTGCTGTCTTATTTTCACCAAATATTCTCTTTTTTCCTTTCAAGTATTCCGTTCGTCTATCTTTTCAAGGTCATCATTGATTGCAGTCCTTTGGTATTTTTTTCTTAAGGTGCGGACACATCTTACGAACAAGCATAAACCAACAACTCGAGAGCCTGGGCATTTCAATCTTTTTTGGCATTAGAGGGGACGGATCCAAACACTAAAAGGCCATTTCTATAAATGGCTCAAGATTTCATTATTATTGTATTACTTACCTATTGCAATGATATAAATATGTTCATACCATGGCCAGAATGTTCTTTATTCACACTGTGCAGTGTAAATTATGTATGATAATTCACAAGTCATAGAATCTGAGTCAGATTAGTCACATAAACCCTAGCAAAATGGAGAATAAGAAATGCTAGTTCCTGTTTTAAATCCTTAATACCATAACCTTATAACTTCAAACTTTTCAAATACCATGGTGTCATCTACTTACAAACATTTCGTTACATCTGGTAGAATAACTGTTATTTTATTTACGAGATAAATGCTGTAAGAGAGTCATAGTAAAGCCTGGAGACAGGCCAAATGGTTAATTTAGTGGGTTTTCCTTTGTAGGTACTCAGTACTCATACCGAATAATGACAGGCTTCCTCATGAACCAGTGTTAGGACCCATACTATTCACAGCAACTATATCTAAAATAAATAGATTCAAATACATACCTTTGCTCATAAAAGAATGACATTCTTTGTGATGTCCTAATAGTAATTGTAAGACTTATAAAATATACATGTGAATGACTGTTTTTGTGAAAGACCCCAAGATTAGAAGATTTTCAATTCTTAATAGGCTGTTATAATCTTATTAATGTTTTATTTAACTTTTACACATTTCAGAGTACAAATTTGTTTATTGTCAATCTGAAAATCTAATAATTCCAGATTATTATGTGATGGTTTTAAAACAGTGAAATTGTTCACCTTGTGCACAGATGTGTGTAGGTTTGCTGATCTATTTTTTTGGCAACACACAAATAATCAAATAAGTGCTGCCCATGTACTTCAACAATTACAGTGTAAAAGTACCAAGGCATGTGTTTTACCCAAAGGATTCATATTTAATGATTTTATTTTAATCACCATCATGTAGAAAATAGGAACTGGTACCTATGGATCACTTATATGATTTTCTCTTACCTTTACATCTTGAAAGAACTCCATCACTGCCGTTACGTGTAGTGTTTTACATGGATAAAGAGAAATTAAGAAATTTAACGCACCACCATGAAAAGAATTAAAATTTGATTTGATAATATTAAGGCAAATTCTAATGTCGAGTCATTTTATAAGACTCTAAAGCAAGGTAGAAAATAAATAAAACAAAACAAGTCTCCAACACATTTATTTATTATTAGATGCTATCAATTACAATCAAGTACAGTAAAACTATGCATATCTAAATACAAAGCAAGTATTTTATCAGTTTACAGCACACATTACACCTGTGCTCTTTTCAAAAATATCATAAATCTTAAAATTAAATAAATTTGGATCAAACTGATCTAGGTTGCAAAATTTCTTTTGAACTGGCTGTGAAAAAGTACATAATTGTTTGATTACAACACACAGCCACAAACTGATAAAATACTCGCTCTATATATGTAACATTTTTAAAATAATAAAAAACATTACATTGCATTTAGATATAGCAATACCCAGAGATGTATGCAATAGAAGGGTTTAGAAAATAATTTTTTATTTCAAAACCCAAGTATATAGGCAAATTCCATACTACTTCTTAAAACAGTTCTTTGTCAACCATGTGTACTTGTTTTTTACAAAAATACTCGATGACCTTTTTTTATTATTTTAACATTTTAGTTGTATAATTAATATGCCTATTTAAAAAAAAAGATTATTTTATAAGAGAATAATAAGAAGAAAAACCTATAATCAGACTAAGATACAAGGTACTTTATAATACTCTTGGTGATTTACAAAAACTGTGACAAATATATATACCTAAATACAAAAGAAATTATAATAAACTCCCTACTTTGCACCAGTTTTGCTTCAATATAAAAAATATAAAAGATCCACATTGAAACTATAAAATGTTAAAAGTTACTGTTTGCTTTTTTTCTAAGACTTCATTTGCTGAACAAAATAAAACTTAGAAGTATTATAACAATCTACATTATACATTACTAACTCCCCTGCTTTAAATAATGAGCCCATATCTTGTAACTTAGGAAATTATCTTGTATATTAGATTCCATTTATAAAATTTAAATAACTCTCTTATTAAAAGAACAAAAAATTACACATTGTGGATGTCCCTTACATCATCTATACGTATACGAAAAGTTCAATAAATAATAAGCTATTCAGTCATCGTCATATGTATTTTCACTTAATTAAGATTATTCTTTCTTGGGATAGTCTTCAATAGTTAAACACATTTCCGTTATTTCTTTCACTATCCAGATCCAAGAAAGGCATTGATCCAGGAGCATTAAATACAGGTGTTGTTTCAGGTATTACACCATTAGAGCCCATCAACATACAAGAAGAAGGCTGAGAAGAGATTGCCGATTGTGTTGCAGCAGCAGAAGCGCTATTTTGTGGTGAACGTGGAGGTGAAGGACTGTCTAAATTTATAACAGAAGGACTTGCAGGGTAGCCTGAACTTGATACTGAGGATGGCCCTGGTGTAGAAGTCACCCGAGATTGATTACTACTTGATGACACACTAGTAGTATCTGAAACAAAAGCAATTACTTAACGGTCAGGTAGCATTATTTGACAACACGTACATTATTGTATTATTATTGATCATCCACCTGCAGTACTCAAATGTTCACATTATTTTATTTCAAATCTGAGCAATCTGAAATAATTTGACGCGACTGCATAAATTTCTAAAAATATTATACATACACAGCATAATGAAAATTGATTTAAAAAGTTACAAGTTTAATTTAAAAGTATCAAGATTTTAAAATTTGGAAAATTTTATCAAATCAAACAATTTAATTTTAAAACATTTAAAAAGATTTCTAAACAAAGGATTTTTAATAGTTTATTTATGAATGAAGGTTATCACATCAAAAAGTCTCACTTTGATAGTGTTATCTGATTTAAATTTAAATTAATTAGTTGTACTACATTCCTTTTTAAAATTGCAATTTCCATTATACTTAAACATTCAATACAATTTCCTGCAAATCAAAAACACGTTTTTAAAACATGATCAACAATCTATTCCAATAATATTTTATTCACGTATTATAATAATCACATAATTTTTTCCTTTAGCAAAGCAAATCCAAAATATTTCTTCCAGCAAAATCTTAATTTTCCTTTCATGTTATTTTTTTAGAACGTACACAAGAGTCAGCTGCTGAAGTGTGAAGATTTTTAAAACTAAGAAATGTCGTGGTGAACTTCTTATGTGCATTGAAGATTTTTTTAAGCCGATAAAGTTATTAAAAAATAGCAGTCAAGACACTTAAATTATAATTAAAAAAAAATAAATAAAAATTACAAGATTTTGTAAAAATTTATATTATTCAACTAAACATTTCAAGCAATCGCTTAAAAAAAAATCAAACTACAAAAGATAAAATGTATTGGAATTATACATGTATATAGCACTTATATTAAACAAAGACCTTAAAAATAAAATGATAAAAGTACAGTTTACGTATCATTGCTAAATTAACATATTAAACAAGTCTAACTTTTAGAACACATTTTAAAAGTCAGCTACATTTACAAATTTTATTCACAATTCGTATTGTTGGACATTATTACAATACATTTATAAATGTAGCCTCACATATACACTACCAAGGTGTAATGTTAATTTTAACAATACATTTTAAGCGATACAATTGATGGTATGCCATTTCATTTGTACAATATACAATTTTGTACTTCTTTGGAAATTCTAACTAATTGTAAATAATGTAAAAATAGAACATTGCTCAACTGAAAGAGAAATGAATTTACAAATGTAAACAAAAAGATTCTGAGCACAGTTTTTACATTTGTTTTGTTATTTTTCTTTAAACCGTAGAGTTCTAGTTACAGAAATGGTAAAATAAAATACTGTAATTTCAGAATGAGTAAAAAATAAAAAGTTCAAATCTGTGAGCTACAAAACAAAAAAAAAAAATACTGTCGCAGGTTAAGTACTGCTAACACAAAGTTCATGTAGTATTTCTTATCTTACATCTGCCGAATTACCTGAAATAGTTGACAATATTAAAATTAAAAAAAGATTATTACAAAAAATGTGTACCTAAAATTCATTACTAAGCTAAAAATCTTTATAACACACTGTCTTTATTAAACACAAATGGTGATCTACACCCTTCTTAATGTTATTATTATTATTCAGTGGTTTTAGGCAATGAATTTGAAAATAATTGCCACTCAAATCCCCAATTACTATTACATCTGTAAAATAAATGCACTCACTGAACAACCAAACAAATTGAATGGGGAATAACAGGTGAGAGTCAAAAACCTAAAAACACCAGTCACTAGTTATTATTTAAGAAAGAGAAACTATGTTGTTGCTGTGATACAAAAAGATCATAACAACGGATCTTTTAGTTTTCTTAATAACATTCTTATTAACTAAATTTTGCAATTATACGATTCTTTCTTATTTTGCAAAATATCTAAATTAACTTATGTAGAAATATACTAATGTAAATCACTTCTACCTTAGTGCACGATTTAAACTTAACATTGACACAAATTGATATAATTATAGCCATATTTCAGAATCTTATATGTGTTTTGGAAATAAATGCAATAGATTGCTGGGCATGTTCTTTAGCTAAAAATATAAAAAGAAAGGTTCAAGGTTAGATTTAACCAAAATATATATAAATTTACGATCTTTTTTTCATATTTCCATCCAGGAATCATGCTTTGAAATCTACTAAACTCACTCCAAACAAACCCTGTATTTAATACATGCAAGATTTATTATCACAGGTTCATCATTTTCATCATTACAGGCTAAACTTTCTCAAATTTTACATCACAATTTAATAGATTGTGAAAGTATTTTATTGGAAAAACTCTTTATTTCATTAATAATACAGCACACATTACTCTAGCATGATAATCAAGTATCTATTGACAAGATTTGTCAATATGATTTAATTATAAAAGGTACAAAACGAAATGGCCCGATTGAATATTAAATTAATTCAAGTTAGTGATCAGTAAAGTTCAATTATATATAAAATGTGACTCTTTATCTTTCAATATATCCCTTCAAAATGTCAGAATTACCCGTTTTCTTGTTTACTAGGACTATTTGAGGCATAAGAAGAAATAATACTGGTAACTCCCAACATTTTGGAAAGATATATAGAAAGACACCAAGAGGTGCATTTTGTCTATAATTCGAGCTATAGTGATTAGAAGTCGGCAAACCAACTACATCTTTAGAAATTATTAAAAAAAAAAAGCTTGCTATATCCCCACATTGCAGATTCCAATTATTATTTCACTCACTCCTTGTAAATGGTCATTTCCACTTTATCTATTTCAGTTTCAGAATATTATATTTTAAAATGTAACATCAAAATATTTTAATATATGAAAACTCATTTACAAATTGGCATATATGATTTTCGCAAGGTTTTTTAGTAGAATAGCATACAAGTTTGGCAATATCTTGACTTGTAAAATCTAAATAATCATCGAGTTAATAATGTTAAAACTCAACAATTACTTAGGTATTGCTGGTCAAAATATTGGCAAAACTTTACACTGTTCTACTGAAATTACCGATGATATTTAATACTGATTGTATAAAAAATGAGTTTTTATGTGAAGTCCCAGAAGAAGAACCAACAAATCACTTCTAATAAAAACAGGGAAATGTCAATACTGAAAGTATTATAATTGAAGCTAGATCATGAAAGTTAAACATTCAACGACTAGAATAATATACTATGGAAAGATTAATCTAATTTTTTCATAATTTTTGTTAAAAATGAACAGATGAAGATATTGTCAATCAATATGTTGATCAAACACAGCATATGATGAAAATAGCACCTGTATGAGATAGCATTGAACACACCACAGTACAGATTAAGTATTAATATTTGAAACAAAAATTGGTTATCACGCAGGTTTTAATTACTAATTTAATTAGTTTCAGATTAGGTAACACTACAATATTCATATCTGAGACACAAATAATAGAAAGTCAGGTTAGGTTTTATGCATAAAAGCAAAACTTTTTTACCTCAAAGGTATTTTGTAGGTGGTATTTTCTCAGATGCTACACGACAGTGCCATTTTATCTAAATTGTCAAATATAGAGTGGCATTAGATGTCTCGAGAGATCTTCATTAGTAGTTAATGTTACATATAATAATAACTTTAGATGTAGGTCAAGAAGGCTAGTCAAAACAATGTAAAAGGTACAAAAAGTTGTTATTAAATATGCTCCTCATAATGTGGTACTTTTATTAAAATAAAGGCTATAACAAACATCCTAAGATGTAACAGTTAATAGATGAATAAAGGGAATCTTAAAAAAAGAAGAAGAATACAAATAATCAATGTGTCTAGATTTGATAAAATCGATATGGAATGGACAAATTGGGTAGAAAATTTAAAAAAGAAAAGTTAGAATATATCACTTAAGATAATATTATGTAAAAGAAAGACCCCTATATTACTTTGCAGATAAATCAAAACAATTAAAATACAATTATACTGTTATGGTAAGATTTAATTTTGGGATTTCCAAGATATTTGAAGATTTAAAAATTGATAGGTAATTCATTATATAAACACCTCTTTCTGTCATTTACTCTATCAAAGCAAATTAATCACATTTTATGTTTAATGACAATAGATAAATTCAAACAAATCTTAATATCCATTTTTTAAAGGTTCAAGTTAATAAAAAATAAACAAGAGAAATTAGACAAAAAACTAAAGCTTAATGTCTTTATATCTCTATATTTTCTAATATTTTGTTTAATTAAATGTTAAATTAAAAAAGTGTACTGATGATGAAATGTAGATATTATTTAATATTGACAGTGTAGCGCACACATGTGATAAGTGCAATTCTTTTCAAAATCGAGTTAAGTGTCGATCTGTACTAATCAAGAGTAGTTTTATCTTCCACACAAATGTGGTAAGTGAATATCACATGTTAACAGAGGGTACGCCATCTCACAGTAGTGATAAGTACTAAATGTTCACAAATTTCGAGGTGCATGTGTTGTTAGTGCACTTATCATATTTGTGCACATAAAATAGTTAAAACACAAAAGTGATAAGTATGCACTTAACACAATAGTGTAACAATATTGTAGTTATTTTAGAGGTTATGGTTGTTTATTCTGTGAGTTGTGACTAGTATTGTCTTTAATTTTTAAATAAAATGGAATCAAGGCATAAAAAATGGTTCAAACAGTAATCTTGCATGGGCACGATAATTATCTAAACTGTAAGACAACAACACGGCATAATGGTAATTTTATCAATATAACCTATTTTACAATTATTAGAATCAAATCAGCGAGTTAAGAATCTTGATTGCCAAATAAATAAATGTGTAGATCTTACTACTGACATAGCTGATAAGGGTAAGTTACCAGATAAATTAGAGAGCTAAAGTATTATTTACATTATCTTACTGTACACGTAAAGAAAGCAATTCAATCAATGTCTTTTTTCAATCTAGAATTTTAGACATACAATAGGAATGCATCCAATGCAAACACTAGTACAAGTACTTCGAATTTTGATGCTGATATTGTTTGTGGTGGTAAGTAAATTGTTGAATAACTAAGCTTTAATTTGCCATTGACTTTTATCTTTTTTTAAGTTTGCAAGTAAACAGCAACAGAAGTGTATCAACAACTACAGAGTTCAAGATGACAGCAACTCTGACTCTACAGATCCTTATGTGGATTCTTCAACTTTATAACTGATTCGGAGTCTAGCAATGATTCAAACGAAGGGAGACAGTTCCTAAGTGAAATTGCTGTTGATGAAGCTCGCGATAATCTCACCTTAAACAAAAGAAAGAGGCAAAAAAGGGAGATAAAACTAAATGGAAAAGATCCGTGGTTCAACATTTGCAATTAAGTGGTAAGAAATATGTTAATAGAAGTGGAAAATGACCTTGCAACTGTGTTAATTGTTGATTTAAAAGCAACCTCAATTTTCCTGAGGTTCAACGTACAAAGTTTTGTAAAGAATATTGGAACTTAGCAGATTATAAAAATAAAAAAATTTACTTATCTGGACTAATTAAAAATGTACCATACACATACAGAAGGCAACAAAGTGAAATAACTAAGAAATCCAGAAGCACCTCAAGAATTTTTGTACTGCTAAACGAACAAGGAATAAAAACAGGAGTTTATCTTAAATTTCTTTGTGTCACATTTTCTATTTCTCATAGAATAATAGAGACATGCGTGAAACAGGTGAGTAGCATTGGATTGTTCGCAGGTTATCTACTATTATATATAGGCTTTAAAGAGAAGACTTTTGCGTTAAAAAAATATTTCCTCTCCTGTTTCCTATTATATATTCCGAAGCGTATTTCATGAATATGAACCAGCTTTATCATTTTTGTACCAAAGAAAGATCACTGTTCTCGGTGCAATACATGTGACTGCAGCAAATAAAAGTCCACTTCAAGATGAATTTGAGAAGCACAAGAAGCAAGAAAAAGACTATGACTACGAAAGCAGATCCATATCCTTTGATCTTCAAGCTATATTACCAGTTCCTTACACAGATGATAATCAAATTTACTACAAATCGAAACTAAATGTGTACAATTTCACAATCTTTGATGCTTCACATAGCAATGAATATTACTTTGTATGATTTTTATAATCTTCAAAAGTAAGCTGACTCTATACTATTAAATACTTCCATAAATACTAACAAAGAAAAAACACAGTGACTAAAAATAAAGTGATAGATAGATAATTGAATACAAGTATGACCTGTATGCCGAAACTTTTTTGCAAATAAATGTCGCAGATAAATACTGGCACAGTGAAAAATTGAATACTTGATAATTTACACAAAAAATATTTACAATGGCTGCCTATATCCAAAAAGAAAAAGCAAGACCTAATATTCTTCCTTTTAAAGGAAATGATCATTCCAGAAGATATCCAATCAAAGGCAACTGCAGTATGATTCTGAGAGTGATATAGAGTAAAATAGTGTAAACCTAACATTTTTATGTTTGTTTGTTTGTAGTTTGGAAATAAAATATAAATGCAACACATTTTACAAATTAATTTGAATATTTTACATTAGCACCGTCCACATTAAGAAAGTAACGGTAATGAATGCTGATAGCATTAGAGTTATCCCAGTCAGTGAATAAGGTTTACTGGAATTAAAATGCAAACTTTGTTTTTGCTTTCCTGAAAAATTAATAAAATTGCAGCTACCAAATTTGTGTGCTACACCATCAATATAAAATTTTCACTTAAGGTAGTTATGATACTGACTCCAGCAATCAAAACAGAAACAAAATTAAAAATAAAAAATCTCCAATTTTAAATGCACTACAACTATTGAGTTGATAAATATTACAAGTATATTATTTTGCATCTACTGATTTGCAAAAATAAAATTTAACATCTCCTTTGATTCTTATTCAGGGTGTCAACACGAAGTAAAAACATTTTGCTATTTAATTATATTTTGAAATAGAGTTCTGCAACTTGGGATATTGAAATGATATAATTTGAAATTTTTTCAACTAAATGGAATGTTCAAGGTCGCTTTTGGTTTTAGCACCGAAGTTGTATCAACTTTATTTCTTTAAATAGCACCCTTTATACAGTGTGGGATTAAAGTATGGAATATTAAAAAAAAAGCAAACTCGACATGTTTTTTAAAAATGTTGAGACAGGTCAATTTTAGTTTTTAAAAATACATATTAATATGTGCGATTCACTTTTTGATTTTCATTTGTCTTTTAGTTATGACGTCATCACAAAAAAATTTAAATGACAATATAGATTTTTAGTAGTGGAATCCAATAGTGATTTTTCTTCCCTTTATGATCAAGCAAATAAATCCTAAGGTTGCAAAAAATGTTGATATTATCGTATTTCATGATTTAGTAGAATATTATTAGTATTCTACAATAAACTACAATAATTATGTCACGAGTCTTGAAGATTAACAAAATGCTCATATGAAACAGTTTGCTAGATTTAAAATTTTTTATTTTGATTATTCGGTATGCTGCAAAGGTTGTAAGATAAAAACGAAAAGTACTTCAACAAGCAATTTACGTTCCGTTCATGGTCTAAATTATTTGTTACCTTGGATAATACTAACATTTAATCTCATTTTATGTTGTAGTATTTTAATATCATAATTTAGAATCATTTCCTATTAAATACGATAATACCAACATTAAATGTTCAGCTCGATTTTTCTCAGAATTTTTGTTATGCAACCTTAGGATTTATTTGCATGATCATAAAGGGAAGAAAAATCAATAAAGGATTCCGCTACTAAAAATCTATATTGTCATTTAAATTTTTTTGTGATGACGTCATAACTAAAAAACAAATGAAAGTCGGAAGGTGAATCGCACATATTAATGTGTATTTTTAAAAACTAAAATCGACCTGTTTCAGCGTTTTTAAAAAAAAATGTTGAGTTCGCTTTTTTTTTAATATTCCATACTTTAATCCCACACTGTATATCTTTTTACTACTCTGATTCTATTTTAGAATTTTTGTTAAAACAGAAAAGCCTTAATTTTATTTACCACTTGTAAACAAAAAATATTACTTCTTGCAAAAAGGTTAACATTAGGAAACTGCATTTGTTTTACTGTCTTGTTTAATTTTCTGAGAAAAATTGATGCCGACTCATTTCTTCAAACAACGACCCCTAAGTTTTATTAATGATTTCGACCTATCCTCTTTCAAATAAGCAAATTGCTTTGATTATTTTCAAAATGGTAGTTGCTCAGTTGACTTTTACAGTTAGTTCCGTGGGAAACAAATGAACTGAATTTTTTACTGGGAGACCACCAATTTGAAAATAATAAAAGAGATGTACTTATTGGAAAGAGAATAAGATCGAACTTCATTAGTGATAATAAAATAGAGAGATTGCTATTTGAAAAAATGAGTTAACATCGATTTTTTTTAAGGAAATTGATCAAGAAAGTAAAACAAAAGTGCAGTGTTTTAATGTTTTAATCTTTTTTCGAGAAGTACCATTGGTAATAAGAAGAAAAATAACAATTCATTGTGATTTACAAGGTAGCTAACAAAAATCTTCAAAAAGACGGATCAAATCATTCTTTTGATATTGATAAGTTGTATTGTATTGTAAGTTCAGAATCCCGTAAAAGATTGTCAAAGAATGTATACCGGTACTATTTAAAAAATAAAAGTTGATACAACAAATCAGAAGCTATTGAATAATATTTAAAATCCATACATTTCTAATAGGCAAAATCTTCTTATAATTTAAGGAATAATAGATGGATTACAAGCTACCTGGGGTGCAGGTAAACAGAAAGTCCCATACTCAGATTTTTCAACCCTTCAGGATGATAAAAGCTTATTTCACTTGCTTCTCAGACTTTCTGAACAAAAAATATCTAGACACATGAATAGGTAGCATATTTTCTATAAAAACAAGTCTCTAACAAAAATAAGTAAAGATTGAGTCTATTGAAAAAAATACATAGAATACTGTGTTATTCTATGTAAGTTGGCAGTGATGCAATTGCAAGGACACACTGTTTTTACAAAAACAGAAAGTGCTATAAAATCAGAAGTTTTTTCAGAATTTCGATATTGGTGTTACATGTTAAAACTTGATGAGGTGAATTCAGACAACACTGTTTTGATGTTAGTATCACAGTGACAGTAAAACTATTGCTGTTGCTTTGACAACCAGAATAATTTCATTTCATAAGTTAAAAGTTTAATAATAACAGTAATAATAAGTTAATAAGTTAAATTTCATGTTTTCTGTACGTTAACTTCACAATAATTAATAGTTTGAAAATTCATATGTTTCAGTTCTTTTCAATTTTATAAATTAAGAAAATCATGTTCTTTCACTGTTATCAGATCTGTTACGGCAAAAATTTGGAAATCACATTTTAACAATGGAGGAATTCTGAAAAAAGAAACCCAAGTCATCTAACATCTCAGAAAGTATAGTAATGTAAGATAAGATGAGATAACTCTTATGAGGAAGATTATTACAAATTATCAAATTACCAATAATAGTTGCTATCAGTCTACATTCGCTAATATACTTTTTTGCTTATTAGCTTTTAACTAATACTTTATTGTTCCTTCTTGTTTCTATCTTAGCTTAAGAAGGAAGATTAGTTAGAAAAAGTCAATATGTACAATGTGTCCACATTTCGATGCTCACTATTGGGATCTCGGAAATTGTAAAAGATACGAAGTCAGTTAAATTAGAAAAGATTTGGCTATTTTGGAGATCAGTTTACTTATGCTTTCGTTTTTTCGAAAAAGTTCACGGCTTACTAGATATTTGCTAAAAACGAAATTATCTTATTTTTTTTAAAGTGAAATATCTCAGGAATGAGCAACGATAGAAAAGAACAGCAAAGAGGGTGTTTTAGAGAATTTACTCTGAAACACAAAAACATTATTTTCGCAATTGTCTTTTGTTTTACTTCGGCGGTGAAACGTAAATCCAAATTTTTTCTAATGGAACACCTACTTGAGTAGGCATTGACATCCAACACACAAAGTCGTGAAGTTTTATCAAAGAAATTCATTTGTTATGCAAAAATTGCTAATACAAAATAAATACGTTTTTATGGGGCATTAGCTGCTTATTTGATTCTATCTGTGAATGCTCAGTAAAGTATCTTAAAAGTGTCTTTTTTTTTGTTTTAGCAATTGTTGCATAACAAATATAATTTATCTGACAAAAATCAATGATTTTCATATGTTTAAAGCCATGGCACACTACGTGGGAAACGTTTTTTATTTAAAAAAAAAATAAGATAATTTCGTTTTTAGCAAATATCTAGTAAGCCGTAAACTTTTTTGAAAAAACAAAAGCATAAGTAAACTGATCTCCAAAATAGCCAAATCTTTTCTAATTTAACCGACTTCCTATCTCTTACAATTTCCGAGATCCCAATAGTGAGCATCGAAATGTGGACACACTGTATATCCAAACAACTAATACTTTATTGTTTTAAAGTTGCATTTCAAACTGATTTTCTTATTTCTTTAGCATTTAGGAAGTTTTAGTTTATTAAACGCTTCGTTTGCTCTTATGGCTTTTTCTATAATTCCGATGAACTGTTCCATCACATAATAGAGCTTTGAAGCTTGCATGTCTTTGTTTCACATTTGACATGCTGAAAAATGTTTGGAAATTTTGCTGTAATACTGAATATAAGTTCGTACTATTTTGTAATTTCCCTCATTCACCAGATTAAATTAAAGATGACAATATTTTTGTAGCTTTCTCCTTTTCAATAATGTGAGAAATAAAATAAGAAGCAACCACTTGTCTGTTTTTAACAAAAGAAAAACTAGTAACTAGCTAATATGAGATATACATGTAATCAAAATAATTTTATTAAACATCGATATGATCTTTAATTAATGGTGTAATAACAAATGTATTTTTTATGGAATTATTTATTACCTCCTTAGGATTAGGGGTGGGTATTATATAAACAATTATATTAGCGAATGTCAGGAAATGTCAATCTTTATTGACAAGCTTTCTTAAATTACAATTTACAGAAGATTTTGGAACTGCATTATAAAATATGATGTTAGATGAAGAAGGCTTTCAGACATACAAATGCATGTTCTTGATAAATTGATACACCAACCAATTTAAAGTCAACTGTACACTTAATACCTACTCGCACAACTTTTAAATAAAATTCTGTACTATTACGTTTTTTGATTGTTCTGTTGCGTTTATTAAAGTACTACTGATTGTGGCAAAAGAAAAACAAAAATATAAATGATCTCGGCTTAAAACCAGCAGTTTTAGTAATAAAAAGATATTAATGTGTTTCCTTACTTGTATTACGCATTATAAACTTTTTGAAAACTCTCAATGATTATGTACATGTACAGTGTGAATCCCACTCACTTGCAGTATGATATTTTTAAATAACTAATAATAAGATCACAACAACCTCCAATTTTCAAAAAAGAAAAACCATTAAATATTCCTTACAATATATTATTATCTAAAGCATCTAATCTATTGAATACAGTTCATTATGTATTCTTGAAATTGAATTGTAGATTTGTCTACCATAATGTGAAACAACGAAATTCACATTTTGGGAAAACTCTTCCTAGAGTATCTTTCTAAAGTAATCAATTCTTTCAACTGTTTTGTGATAAATAATTAAGAAGAAAAAACACTGATTTAGAAAATTGTTGAAAAACAAAACAAAATATTAAGTTTATCTAGTTATTTGTACTGATGAATTAATTTATTTAAAAGTTGAATTAACCTCTTACAGGAAGAGTCAACTTTTTAACTTAAAAATACTATAAGAGAGCTCTGTTGTTATGATTTAATCTTAACAAATAGTACTTTGCAGTACAAACGTAATTGAGCTTGAAATGGAAATTAAGCAATAAATTAAAGAAAGTATTCATCAAGATTGCTTCATAAGCAAAAGAGCTATAGCCATTTTAAAACAAACAGCCTGTATGTTATTATTCGATACTAATTTTACTAATCTTAAATGAAATAAAAAGCTATCCTTCACTAAACATAACAGGATATTCATATAGCAAAAGAAATTGCAGATTTTCATATTTTATTTAAATACATCAAAAATAATCATAAAAAATATTAGTAACATTGACCACTATCTTTGTGTTCTATTTGGCCTTAATGAATCAATCTAAACAATATAATCAAACTAAGCTATCACATTTCACATACATTACTTCCATTGCTAGAGATTATAGTCAAATTACTCTATTTTAATTTACTTACTGATTATTACTTTACAGATTAAACAAATGATCCATTTTTAAAATAACACAAAATTTTTAGTGAAATATGTTACATATTAAGTTAAAATATTAAATATACACAAAAAAATATTGTTTGTTTTTTCACTAACAACTTGCTGATGTTTTCCAAGTCAATGTTATTTCTTCTTATAATAAAAGAATCACAGGTACAAAAATAATTGTATTATAAAGGTTAATCTTAATCAATCAAATACTGTTCTAACATACCAGAAAATTTGATGGTGGAGTCAGGTTTTGGATTCAATGCGCGACGTTTTGCCAACGGTTCATCATCATCTGAATCTGATATAGTCAGATCAACAACATCTTTCTCTTTAGCTGGAGCAGCTGCTGTCGAGTCTTCTTTTGGTTTTTCGGTACTTGACGATTCGACTTGGTTATTATTAGTAGTTGCTGAACTAACTACCTCTGTAATTTAAACAGCAGAAGTTACCACAGAAACATTACATTGCTCATTTAGTTGTATTTTAAATATTTCTTATATTACAGTACACACAAAAACAAAGAAAAAAAATTTAAATAAATTTCAGTCTTACCAATATCATCAGATATAATTTCTATAGAATCATCAGGAACTTTTTCAACTCTAGCTACAGTCTTCTTTTCTGTCACTTGGGTGCTCCAAGACCCATCTTTATGTAATTGTATTTCACTAGTTTCTGCATTAGAACTACCTAGGACATCTTGAAAATACCTACCAAAATAAAATAATCAAATACGTAATATAATTTTGTACAATTATTATAGCTTACCCATCAATGACTAGATTGTCATATAAGGCAGGTTTATCACAAACAGGACAATTCCATGTAGGCTTTCGTTCATTCATTTGCAAAAACAATGAAGCATCAAAACATTGTAAATGTTGACAAGTAATTGAACGACATGGAGTGGACATGCGCATCTTTCCTAAAGGACACATCAAAGACACCCGCAAACAAGTGGTAGCTATTTCACCATCGGCATCTTCATTCAATTTTTCTTTAACTAAAAGTTGAAATTTAAAATGAACATATTACACTTTTTACAAATTAAATAACATACTTAATCCACGAGTGTGATCGGAATGCTTAACACCACGACTTTTCAATCGCTGCAGAAGATCATTAGAATTTCTTTTGTGAACGAGTGCTACTGTAATAGCATAGCCACGTCCATAATCGGCAGCCCATGATACATGGATTGCATTAGCTACTGTTGGACTTAATTTTACCATTGGTGTGATATTTACAGGACGAGGCGGGCGTTTTGGTTCCACGCCTGGCTTATTAGTCGGAATTGGATTCTATAAAGTAGAATAAATTATATTTATAATAAATCTTCTAATGCCCAACATTAATTACTTACTGGTAATGGGCATAATTTACTATTAACTTTCACCACTACATTTGGAGGAAAATAATCTTCTTGTTCGCAGGTAGTTTCCAGCAGGCAAAAACGCAACTGAACTTGTTTAATATATTCACATTTTGAGCCTGGCCGAATATCTCTTGAGGTTGCAACATCAGTTGCTTGTTGTGGTGTCAAATGGAAATAGAAAGTTGCCTCTTGAAGTCTTTGATTATTTTGAGGTACAAGTGATGATGGTTTTAATAAATCAGCGATGACATCAAAGAATGGAAGTCTCTTGAATTTAACATCGGGATGTACAGGATAATTATTCAGTACATTTTGTTGAGGTTTTTGATAATGTTGATACTGTTGGTATATGTTTTGATTATACATTGCCGCTTGGCGTGACTGGAAAAATAAGAAACATAGTTATATTAAACAAATGTTAAAGAGCATCTGCTAAATTAGACAGTAAAGATGCAAAGCACATTAAAAGGTGTATTAGATCTTTTACTATGTAACCGTGTTCACAGTATTTTAGTTTGAAAACGCTGTATAGAATAGATAAAAAGCTTTAATTTGATTGTGATCTTTCTAGATGAGGTTTTCATCTAGATGGTAATTAAAACAAACATTGTTATGTGCTTTTAATGTTTAAATAGGTATCATTTGCCAGCCATTATTTGCATTTTATATGCCAATATTTAATCTATACATTAATTCACTGTTATCTAGAAAACAACTACCTTAACATTCAATGATGCACTGTCCTTGCTAATAAGTAAGTTAATATAAATTAATACCTAGCATTTACTATTTTTAATTCTACTATTACTAATTAATAACCTACAGCATTTCAAATACTGTGATACACAGTTACTTAAATTGTATAAATAATATACTCTTAAATTGGTATGTAAATGCCACTGTCCTTTTGGATATATATAACCAAGTTGTCTTGTACAAGGCTTCTTGTCTGGCAAGAAGAAGAAAAGTGGCATACATAAATCCAATAATTTCTTCTTTTTTTTCCCCAAAAGAAGTAATAAAAACTTCTGATTTAAGGGTAGATTTTAAACAGCAGCATAATAATAGAGAGACATAATAACACCATCAACGCCAAAGATATTTACTATTAAAACAGGCTGAACTGGTTGTAGCATAGATCCTGTTTGTTGAGTACTACATGCTGCTGCACCAGCCATCATACGGTTAGCATTCTGGCGAGAACGAGTAACACGCTGAGGAGGTACTTCTAGGTTTTCAGGTTGCCCTGACTGCCCTGTCAATGTCCTTCCTTTTCTTCCAGGCGACATTGGTGCAGATCTGCATATCAGAAGGTTTTTAAATGATTAGAATAATGTGGGGAATTAAAAAGTCCAAATACCTTCAAACTGTCTAAGGTTAATTAAGCTGACAATTCCTGACTCCTTTTGTGTATCGCTATAAAATAGTAGTGGAAAAGCCTTCACTCGTTATGCAGTTCTGGAGATATTTAATAACACTGCCTTCTACACACACACACTGTGGATTATGCCTATAATAGGTATTTAAATAAAATTAGTGCAGCTGTTAAAAATCTACTGAAGGAGTACATAATATATGCTGCAGGTGATTATATTACACAATGGTTAAAAACCATTGACTATAAATAGAATGTCTAGTTATCTAAAATAAAATCATGGTGCAGTGGCATTTTTCAGATACGCATTTAAGAGTATAAACAAATGAATTCTATTTATTATACGCTTAATATATAGATCCAATCAAATTAACCATAAGCAATCATAGTTTATGAACTATATTAACATTACAATACAATAATTATTGTTATACTGGTAAAGCAATGTCTGAAAAAGTGTTTCATTTTCATAACAATTTTATATTTCTAATGTTTAATCTTCTATGAATAATACAATAGTTACATCTTTACCATTAAATGTTAATATTAGTTTCAACAACCAACGCTCTTGTTATCTTAAATGAATGTTCGACATAACCGTGTGTACAATTAAATAGGAATATTAAAATGCAACAGTCATTATTTTAAACAAATGTAAACGTATTTTATAGTATTTGATAGTTTATAATAACCACAGTTGAATTAAGATTGTTAATACATCTGTTTTGGCATTTTTTTGTCATATTAATGAATACATAATAAAATATAAAATAATAGTTTGATGTACTGATCTTCTAACTAACTTTGTGAACGATGACACTATTAAATGGCAGTAAAAATACTATATCAAAATAGCCTGGAAGAACAAAATTAAATGTTTTATAGCATTGTTCGATTGGCTATGTTCGATCACTCTGATGAGAGTATAATATGTGTTAGTTCTTAGTAACACGTATTGAAAACTGACAGAGAGATACTCTCAGAGCACTCTAGAGCAGTCAGTTGAACATGCTATTAGATTAATTCACTCACATGTGTATTGAATTCAAAGCATTTCTCATTCTCTTATTAGGGGGATCAAATAACATTTTATTGGTATACTTTGAGAGCCAATTATCATGATGACAGATGTATGTACCTAAAGTATCTGTGAACAATAGCCTACTAATGCAAAACTAACTAAATAAAAAACTTGGTTTTTTTTTTGAAAACAAATGCTAAACAATACTTTGTAGGTATGGTGAACTTTCTATTAGTGATGAAAAACCAATTTCATGATGAAAAGGTAACATTGTCACATGCACCCTGTATAAGCATAGAATTAGTTGAAGAATCTTTGTTCTGGTCAACGAACTCCGAAGGAGTCGTTACTGAATTTGCAAAGTCTGTCTATTTGCACCTTTTGTCAAATTTTGAAATTTTGACTTCAGATTTGAATTCTACATCAAAAACTAAAGACGATGTGGTGTCTTCGTTTTTTGATAATTCTTCAGGCACATGATCAAAATGGCCGCCAAAAATCGAAAAATTTTTTTACTTTAGAATCGTATCGAGCTCAATAATATGCCAAAAACAAATCTAAACATTTGAGATTCATCATGTGCATATGTGACAAATCGTTATGTTCTAAAAGATGAAAGCAAGGATTTAGGCCTATATTTTGAAAAACTAAATTGATAAATAGTTTTCAC
This sequence comes from Ignelater luminosus, assembly GCA_011009095.1. Taxonomy (NCBI): domain Eukaryota; kingdom Metazoa; phylum Arthropoda; class Insecta; order Coleoptera; family Elateridae; genus Ignelater; species Ignelater luminosus. The sequence continues at coordinate 113,197 of VTPC01005359.1, read as the reverse complement.
ATCAGAAGTCTAAACCAAAGAAATAGAACATAAGTAAAACACAAAAACGTGAGCTGTACCAATCTGCTGTAACTTAAACAGCTTTTCTTATAAACTCAAAAACAACTGCTCTTATTTTTTTTCTATTTTCTCAAACAATCTAGATACAGGCCCTCAAAGAAATTTCAAAAAAAATTGTTTCCCTACAACTTGCAAACAAGATTCTGGTTTCTGAGATACCATACATTTACATGGAATCTGGCCATCCCAAATTTGATAGCGTTAGATAAATAACTTCTTTACTAATACAGTTAAAAAGAAGTAGCAGTCCATTATTAATACGCTTTTCAAGACAAATTTCCATCAGCTAGAATCTAATATAACGTGACTGGCTGTTTAGACAATTTCTCAAAGCAAAATAATTTAATTGAAAAAACCTAACCTCCAACCTCCAAATAAAAAAAACAGAAAAATCACAAGTTAGCCTTGAATTAAGTATCAACGACAGAACGGCCATGGAAGTGACATGATAAATGACCTGGCAATAACATGGCAACAATATATGACAATGGCATAGAAGTGACGATACTGACATGTGACTCAAAGCCCACTAAAGTGTAACAGTTGCAGCTAACATTCAGTAGATTCAATTCATCTAAATAATAATGTATTGAATTTAGTTAATCTCAATCACAATAATTATTGTAAGGGTGATAAACGGCGCTATTGGGTACATCCTTTTTGGAAAAACAATGTTACAGATCATGGAGCTTACAATGTTTTTAAAAAATTAAATCATAAAAAAATAATTAAAAAAGTTTGATTTGACTGGATAAAAAGAAAACTTTTATAAAGTTGTTTAAAAGTATTATTACTTATCAAAAAAAAGGTTATAATTTATTAACACTTGCAAATTATTTAAAAAATAAAGTAACTTGTGTGTAACATATGACAAAGTGGAGCCTGCAGCAATTGTCTAGACACTGACGTGACGTGTTGCTACTCGCAAACATTCCACGTCATTTCGGTATGCGCTAACGCATACGTTTTTATTTGGTTACCTTGAAGATGCATGTTACATGCCACATCACGCGTCAAATCATTTGCCACATCATTTTGGTGAGCATTCTTACTAAGAAATACCATTATGAACAACAATACAAATTATTTATGATCAAGTTCAAGGTACTATCAAACATATTTTACTCTACACATCAGGTTAGATGTGCAAAGAAGCAATTTCAAATTATAATATACTCCTTTTACAAAATCAACCAAAGATACTATCATTTATTTCATGATATAAACGAAATATATTGATCCAAAACATCAAGATTAAGATATGGGGAAACCCATTCACTACGAAAATGTTTTAACATCATTCTCAGATCTTGTTGTCCAAGGATGTTGTTCACACACTCTTGTAAATGACCGTAAAATGAAACGGTAGTCACCGTCAAAACTAGTGACGGGCATAACCAAATGATTTCACTAATCAAGAAATTAGAAGTAGAAATTTAAATAATTGGATGATTGTTTTTAATAAAAACTTCTATAGCATATGTATGAATATTTCAAACGAATCATCCAACTAAACAAGATGGTCCATTTTCATGTACACATACTTAAGTAATTTACTTGGAAGAAAAGGAAGATTTGTACATTAGAATGCAAACCATCTTTATATTTACAAAGAGTGATCTTTAATAAAGTGTTGAACTTTTACCTGATCTGATTTCTTCTTTGTCACGGTGCTGATCGTCATTTTTTCGATATTTTTCACTTTTCTTCTCGTAATCGTAAATAAACTCTAGTAAACTGCGTAACGTCTTCACTAGTCAAATGACAAACCGGAAATCAATTTAGTTTTGCGTTAGCAGTTCTTTTATTGATCACTATTATGTTGGTACTACTGACGCCTAGAACAAAACGCGTTCAAAAACAGTTGCCAATAGAGTTGTTTATACGATTAACGGCATTGCGATCAGCTGTTCGTTTTAAGTTGGTGCGTATAAAGGTTATGTTTTTGATCTTTTAAATTAGAAGGAGAAAGTCGGATACTGGCTCATTCAAAAACTAAAGCTAAAATCTTGTGAATTTAGCGTGGCTAATGACTTTTTGAAAGTGCCTTACGAATCTACATCGAGGGTTTTTACGTTTACATTGCGGTAGCTACGATCGTTTGTACATATTATGTCGTCGAATGTCAAACATTGTTTTATAATTACTTAATTCAACTTGAATCTTAAATTAGGAAAGAGAGAGAAGTTACTGCACGCTGTATTTAAGCAATATGAGTTAAGTGTGACGTATTCGCCATTACTTTGATGCCAAAAATCTTGATTTAAATAGGTTTGTTCGATTAAGACTCATACGTGTGTTTTGGTGCCAAACGGTAACACACACACACTGGTGGTGCCACCAGTCCCCTTGCTTAGTGTAAGAATAAACTTTATAAAGTAATGTCAACCCAAATCTTATTTTTCTCTCTTGACAGTTAGTATCAATTTATCCTAAACTAGGCATGAAATTTCCTAAATTGGATCACTGAATCTTCTTTTGTAGAAGTAGAATATTTTTCTGAACTTGTTTTTCTAGCTTCTTCTTTTATTATAAACAGTTTAGAAGAGGCCATAGTATAAAACTTCTTTGAAGTAGGTATTGTATACTATGCGAATACTCATAAGTAACAAGACAAGCAAGTTAATCTGCCGTTTTGACTTGTATAGAACTCAGAAATCATAACTCTTTCTATTGTGATGACAAATCTTTAAAAATAATAAAATGATACAATATATCAATACTGTCTCGATGTATCAGAACAATTGGAAATGTTAAAATTCCTAACTTATTTATTAGTAAATCTGTTGAGGCAGTACAAATTCAAATTGGCTTTCCAGTTTTGAGCATAGATTTTTTATTTCAAAATCTTGCTTCAGGGATCTTTTAGCAGCATTATGTTCTTTGTTGTACAAATGTAATGTTTTCATTCTTTAAATGCTGAATACGTTCCATCTGGTACCAGATTTTTAAACCTTTTGGATCAATAGTGATCCAAACCAATACTTTTGTTTCAAACTTGGCCTTACATTAGTTCAAAACTTTTTGTCTTTGACACTATATTTAGATCATTTGAATTAATACCATCATTACCACAAGTTCTTGACTTGTTTCAGGTAAAATCATAGATGCTGACTACGTGGGTGCTTCAGGACTTGAGCACCCACGGTAAAACACCTATCAGTAGGAAAGATTCAGGTAGATACTAAGTATAACTATAAAGTAATCTTATTAGTCTTATATTTTAAAAATATTGAGCAACCACAGAAATTTTATCAAGTCGCACTGACTATGGGTAAAATAGAATTCATCATCTAACACAAACTCATGTTTAGAGTATTTTAGGTAAAGATGTCTTAGTATAATTTTCTTCTTCCAAAATTTTATGTTTGTCTTCTCATGTAATGTTTTACCTACATAGCTTTTAGATGTACCAAATTTCTTGGCTGACAAATGGATAGATGTAGAATCACTGTTCTTAAAATTCTGTTTTACACATTTAAGTATGCAGGTTTTCTTCCTGAACCTTTTTTTTATTCTGCAGTGGTATTAATATTGATAAATTATTAATAAAAGTGTAAAATGTTACTTAACTGCTAATATGAATTTTGATTTAAATTTTACAAATTGTCTTGATTAGAAAATTCATAACTAATTGAAGATTTTTATTTGGTTAGAGCAGTACATCTTTCAAAAATGATTGCCAGACATAATGCTTTTTTAATTACATCAATTACACTTATTCTAACAAAGAAAAAAGCGTTGCTGTAATTTTTGACATTATTATTATTATCAATCTAGTTGCATTCGTTTCCTGTTGAAACACCATATTTTAATTTTAGTTTTATACATTCGGTTTCAATTACTAATTACAGGATATTATATCTTAGCAAAGAAATGGACTGTGCTGCATATTATATATTCTACCACAGGCTTTTTTCCGATTTTTTTTAAAAGTAGGTGTACATCACATAATATTGTTATTTGTTATCACTAGAGATCAGAAAATATGCAAGAAAAATTTCAAATAAATGCATATATACGTATGCAGACGAAATAAGGGTATATGCAGCAACGAATCTTAAGTTTGGAGAGTGTTAAAAGTAGGTATAATAACACATGTAAGGAAAGGGACAAAATAAATCACAACTCTTTTTTAATTCCGTGAGAAAAACAACCCATTGTACAATTATCTTGAGTGAATAAGATGCTCCTTAGTAATCTTTGGTTACTTGTGAGGAAGATGATCATTTTATTTACTTAAAATAATTGTACAATAGCCTGTTTTCTTCAAGAATATAGAACATAAAATCTGATTTATTTTGTCCCGTAGTTTACACTTAATTTTTAAAAAATTTAATCTTATGTATATTTCACAATAAATTTGATACTTTTCAGGATTAACTTAACTTAAAAATATATGTAGATTAAAATAATATTGGTTATCACATATTCCTAAAACAATTAATTATTTACTAAGTATTTTTCAGAATTCTCTAATAGAAATCGGTGTCTCCTATCTGTAAACAGATGTTTAAAAATCAAAAAGCTTCTCTCAACATCTACTGATGTAACTGGAACATTCTTCAGCTTGGCTATTAATGTAATGTAATTAATCTTGCCTTGAAGAACTTCTGTAACCTTACGTATTGTTAGTGTTACGTTTTTATATTTCACATAATAAATATATTAAACTTTTATTATGTATTATTTATTAAACAACATTAACAATGATTGTTGAATTGTACAAACATCATTAAACGTACATCAAACGTTGCTCGTTCATTTTCACTCGAGTCTGCCGTTGTGCACAGGTGCCTAAGCACATGTTCACACTCCACACAGTTAGGTACTCCTTATTTTTTGTAATTACCTAATACTGCCATAAGTCTTTGGACAGAAGTTTATGCTTTATTAATCAGGTTAGCTTTGATTCCAGCGATTGCATTTTTATTATTGTATAATCATAGTAACCTGTCAAACAAACATTCGATCACCAAAGTCAAAACTCTTTCAGTTGCAAAAATGTCTGCAAGGAAAACTACTCGTGTAGCTATAATAGTACTATTCAAGTGTAGAAAGAAACCATCTGAAATTTTCAAAGTTTTAAAAAAACTTAGTGTTGTTTGTAGTGTCATATACTACACCATTAAACGCTACTGGGAAACTGGCAGTGTTGAAGACCGCAAAAGGTGTGGGCGTCCGCGTTCTGCAAGGACTCCAAAAATAATAAAGATTGTGCGAGAACGTATAAGAAGAAATCCATGTGGAACATAAAAGAAAATGGCTCTACAGGCTAGAATATCAACGAGATCCATGTCCAGGTTATTAAAAGATGATCTTCATGTATGAGCTTATAAACGGTATACATCACATTATTTAAATAATCGTTTAAAAAAATTGAGACTAGAAAAATTGAAACGGATACTTACCAGACACGTGTTAACCCAAGGACAAAATATATTATTTACCGATGAAAAAATTTTTACAGTGAAAGAGTCTTTTAACAAACAAAATAGCAGGGTGTAAGCTAAATCTTCTCAGCAGATTCCTGAACACAACAAAAGGGTTATTCGTAGTCACCATCCTTCTAATGTGACGGTTTGGTTTGGCGTAAGCCACAGCGGCATTACAGATGTTCACTTTTGTGAGAAGGGTGTCTAAACAAATGCCAAAAATTATATGGAAGAGATATTGACGCTGATTGTGTTTCCCCTATCCAATACTATGTTCAAAAATCAAAGATGGACTTTCCAGTAAGATTTGGCTCCGACTCACGAAGCCAAATCAACTCAGCAGTGGTTAACCGGCAATATACCAGACTTTATAAGTACAGAAGACTGGCCTGCATCTAGTCCGGATCTGAATCCACTCGATTATTAAATATGGTCAGAGCTGGAGCTAAGAATGTGTTCTAAACCCCATAAAAATCTGAAGTCGCTGAAACGAAAATTAGTATATGAAGCGCGGAATCTTCCTGTTGAAATTGTTCATGCCTCTACAGACAAGTGGATTCCTCGTTTAAAGGCTGTTATAAAAAACAAAGGAGGTTATATTGAATAATATAGTTCAAGATGTATTTGTAACTTACAGTAGTTTAATCAAATGGATTTTGTTTGAAAATTAATTTCTTAGTTTCCATATTATCAATTTATATACTTGTCCAAAGATTTATGGCAGCACTAGGTACATTATTAAACTTTTGCAGTATAGCACTTTATACTTTGTTACAATCTTCTCCAAAATTATTTATTAGATCAATAGATTTTAAAAGTGACATACCCTGTACTTCTAATTTTGAAATTGTATTCATTACGAAACTGTAATTGCATTTAATAAATGCCAAATGGTGTAATTTTGAAGATTGCAACAACTTTTGCATTTCTGCTATTATCTGCCAATTGAATAACAATGGTTTTTAAACCGTCCAAGTTGTTTGCATGAAAACAGCAGCTTCAAACCATGTACTCCATCTAGTTATTATTGGTTGTGGAGGTAGCAGTATATTTTGCAGGTGGTCTTTATAAAACTGCACTCTTAAAGGTGCTTTTATAAATATCTTTTTAATGTTGCTGATCAACTCGTCAACAAGCAGAAAACTGTTTCTAATTTCTTCTGCTAGACAATTCATACCATGAGCTAAACAGGAAATATGAATCAGGTTAGAACAGAATATTCTTAGACTTTGCCCTGCTCCATGAGCAAAACTTTCCTAAAGGTACACTTTTGGATAAATTGGAATGATGATAAATCTTCTTGAATAAATCGTGCGACAGTAAGATTATTGGTTTTATCCAGCTCTTTGGAACAAGTTAAATAGAATACTTTTGTGTGTGTTTGTTAAATTAGAAAGATTTCTGCAGAAACAAGTTAATCCTCTTGCAAACCGAAATCTGTTTTGTAGAAAATAATAAAGCGACTGCTTCGGACATTAGACAATGTATAATAAAAATAAACCGAATGTCTCTTAATACTTTACTGCAAAAGTTAACTTGAATACACTTTAGAAAGACATTTACTTAACATTTTCTTAAAAGCACCATACAGATTTTGAGAATTTTAGTGATAAATTTAAATCTTTTTAATACCACTAAAGTTAATTAAAAATGCATAAATATGCATACATTAGAATTACTGAAAAAATGTATCTAGATATCCAAATATTGCACTGTTAATGTTATACCTGGTTATATCTATATGGGATAGAAACCTATAAGAAAAACTCAAACTTCGTAAGCTTCAATAGACTGAATTTTCATATTTGATTTTAGTATTGTTTGCACATATTTCTAATTTTATTATGCTTTTCTTGCTTTAGGTGCAGTCGTAACACTGCCAGTATTGTTGTGGTTCACAGCGCTACCATCGGTCATTAGTGTTCCCTAACTACAAATTCTAACATAAGATTTATTTAATTTCATTTTTGTATGCTCGACACCATGTTCACAGTGCTGCTATCTTTTGTTTAAATCTGAGATACTGTAAATTTCTACTCGATGAAATAAAAAAATAAGATGTGTATCTATACTCCGTTTACGATGTTTCTGGGTCGTAACAGGCCATGCTTTCATTTTGTTAGGTTGAAAGGTATCTTTTTTTCTTTTGAAAATTGTCGTACCTGCGGCTGTTGCACGATCAAAAATTTTGCATAAACGTTTAGTACCGATTAGTTTTGTTTTGTTAAAAAGAAATCACGTTTTCCTTATATTTACAGAATTACAAAAAAAGACAACAGTGTGAGGTTAAACTGTCATAAAATCATAACCTTAAAGCACATTAAGCGTCAATAATATTTTACAAGCCGAGTTAATAGATAAACAGTCCGGTTTACAATACTCAAACTGTCATTCTTCTTTCACAGCCATATACGATCCAGAAACATCGTGAATGCTGTATAGATACTTCTGCCAGATACACAAAAAAATGTGACCAGTTACAATTACAGATACAGATATTGAATTGAGAAAAGCTAAATAGTTACTTGCACAGATACACCGTAAGTATCTAGATGCATTTACAACACTGGTCCTAACACATCAGCTTTACCTATTACACATGTTATTGATTCCTATAATAATAAAAACAAAGGTAATATCTGTCCAACATTTCCAAGTTGTTCAGTTCACTTTAGATCTTTTGTAGAGAGATCTGTTGATCTTTACAATCATATTCTGCCTAGTTTCAAGGATATAAAACGTTACAAAACCTTTAGAAACCAAATGAAGCAATTCATAAACAAATATGTCTATTGTTCGGTGGAGAAATTTCTTGAACAGTTTTTAGTTGTAGATACTCACTACTTGACATTTCTTTTGTTATACAAATACATACATACACAATTTTATTAATATTATTATACTTTATTAAGAAATCTTACTTGTTATATTTTATTATATCAATGGGCTTGTTGCACTTGTTAGTTTACATTTTTGATGGTAGCTGACGTCATGGACCATCACAGCTGTAGCCACTAAAATGCTAGAACACCGGCACTATTTCTAGTATTTTAATCTGTTTGTAACCTAACCTAACATAAACCTTCAAATTATTTTGTGTTGCTTGCTCGTATAAGTTCATCATTATTCTAATAATAACAATAATAATTATTAATAATAAATAAGAAATAAAAATAGAATTTATTAAAAGCGAATTGGTATAATTTCCCACAACTGTTTGTTGAAAGAACTAACATGGTAATAATCCGATTGGAGCTTTTGAACGCAATGTTTAAATTTAATTACAATTTTTTATTTAATGCTATTTAAAAATAAAAAAAACTGCTTTTATAAAAATAGAAAAGCAGTCCTTATTTAATGTAAAATACACGACTTATAACAAAATGCAATCCATTGATGAAATAAAAGTTAAGTCAGTTACACAAAGACTACAATTGATTTTATAAAAGCACAACAGATGTGAATATAATATGCATAACTTGTCGATGACTAGGTTATACTAAGTTAAAGCACTCCTATCTTTATGTGTAATCTAACGATAAGATATTCTTACGTGAATGTGCTAAATTTAATGTGTAATGCAAAATCTATTGGTTGTGTGTGACAAACTTATAAACTTTATAAAACATAAGAGCTAATAACCATAAAAAAAAATATTTAAAAAAATTATAATTTTTAATGCAGATTTATATTTTTGTATTTGTAATATGTCAAACCATTTTCTTTTTTAACAATGTTTTCTTTTAAATTATGTAAAAGATTTATAATATTCTATATTTTTAGTAATTAAGCTTTGGAGTCTTTGTAATTAATGACTAGTGTGTGAAGATAAAGATTAAACAACTCATATAACAAGATTTATTAATGAAGTATCTTATATCACTGCCAAAGAAAGTAATATATTTAAACAACCACGCCACAAAAGCTAACGTTTTCATGTGCTGTAGTTAAAATTTTAAACAATACATGGGTCAACACTAATGTACAAATGTGACTAATTATGATGGGAATAGATCACAGATTAGAATTATGCTGTGATCAATATTTAAAAATGAAAGATCTAAATACATTTATAAAAATATGTGTTTGAATAATTAAAAATATTAAAATTTTTTATAAAAAAACATCTTTTTTTCTGCGATGATGAGGTAAGTAGGTACTTACCACACACACTTTTCGGTGCGGTAAGTAAATAGAAAATTGTAATTTATTATTATTGAATGATGTTTACAAATATTTCTTTTTTACTTTCTTATTTTCCTAGATACTATGGTGTCAATCCACTATTTTCAATTAATTTGTGTTTAAAAATAAATTTTTTCTACAATCGTCAAAAAAGAAAGTTAGATTTAAACATCGCTAAAGATACATGAAATTTACCTTTTTTTCAACATGACAAAAATCCAAGCAGGTAAATAAGACTGTGTATTTTATTCAAATATTACTTTGCATTTTCATTGTGCTTTTAAAGTGCTATAATACAGGTTGGTGCATAAAAAAATAACACAAATTTGAAAATTTATTAAACAGAATGTGAATACAATATTTTAAAAATATTTTTCAGTATGTTCTCCTTTATTCTTGTAGATTAACCTGCAACGTTTAGGCCAAGCTGCAAGAGCTTTGTTAATTAATGATTGGGGTATTTTTTTAATTCATTCATTCATACTTGTGACTTTAAGTAATCCCATAAGAAATAATCGTAGAGTGCGCAGTGCGATGGTAACTATTGCTCCGGTTCGATAAAGCTGAAATTTTGTTCTCTTAAAAATAGGAGCTTTGCTTTAGCACGATGTGCTGGTGCTGAGTCCTGGTGGAAAATATAGTCATTTGATGGATACAATCTTTTAGCATCTCGAAGAAAAGGCTTCAGAACTTTATTCACATAATAGGAAAAATAGATTTTAGCTTTTGGTTCAATGACAATAGGCTTTGTCGGCCCATTTGCTGACAAACAACAACAAACAAAGTATCACATCGTTTTTTTTTCTCTTGAAACATATTGAACTTCACGTTTTCCCCTACAAGAACGTAAATAAAACTAATCTTCATCTGATATAATGACGTTTTTCTATTCACCGTGTTTTAGACGCATGTACATCTTCCAAGATCGTTTTAACTTCTTTTGTCGAGTCATTTTGGAGATTTGGTGACATTTCGCTTTTTAACCAGCTACTTATGGGATTTTTTTAAAAAACGACAGAGTTGATTGATTTACGTTATTTTAAATGCCAATGTTCTTTGCGACGGTGGATCCTCTTTTTTAACTTGTTTAATTATATTACGTTTCTGCAGATTTGACAATTTGCACTTGCGACCTCTGGTTTCTAATTTATCTGTGTCTCCCACAACACTCTCTTTAGATTTTTTAATCTACCGTATTTGGTTAATTGTTAAAACAATTTTCTTATTTTTAAAATAATTTATTATAGCCCAATACGACCATTTCATTTCTAAAAAGCCTAGAACTTGACACTTCACTTCTACGCTCAACTTCATGTTCAAATGTTGTATGTTTTGTTTATCCGCACGTCAGCAACTAAATTGACAGTTGATAATCAAATTGCCATGTAAACAATATTGTGTGATGTTTTTATGTATCAACCTGTACACCAATGGAAAACATTAAAGGAACAAAAAAATTTCCCAAATGTTTTAGTGATTTTAGAAATGCTGTAACTCAGTGGTGAAAAATGCTCATATTGAGATTTTAAAAAAAGTATTTTGAAACTTCAAGATTCTAGTTTTCAGATCTTTTAGTCAAAAACTTTTAGGAGCTACGGTTATCACACAATCCTAAAAAATAGCGCGCAAAAAAAATTTTGCAAAGTTTCTTTTTTCGTTTTTTGGGTCCACGGACTCGGAAAATTTTCTTCAACTAAACCATTGCATGGACCGGCTAGCTTGTTTATTCAGCTTCAATTTCCTTTTTTTTAAACCTCAATATGATCATTTTTCACCGAGATATCAGACTTTTAATGGAAAAGGATCCTTTTGTCTTTAATCATCGATATCTCAACGTTTAAATCTAAAAAAAAAAATTTTCGAAAAAAGAATTTTTGAAATTTTTTTTTTGGAAAAGCTTCGGAACATTTAAAAAAATAATGTCTAATCGTTTCTTACATGAGTTCGATCTTTTTACCGCCGGCATTAGCGTTACCCAAAACGTACCACGTGGAAAATCTTTGAAAATAAATTTAAACGTTTGCAGTAAAAATGTGAAAAAAGCGCAAAAATTTTTTTTCCATTTTAATCATGATTATGAAGTGTTTAGGGGCAATAAACGTGATCCTTTAATTTTTTTCAAAAGTTTGATTGTTTGAAACAAAGAAACGGTTTGCTAGATCTAATTGCAACTTCACAAGGTTTTTGTGAGTATATTGAGCTATAAAAGTCACGCTTAACATTAGTCGTTTCATGAATATTTGTAATTTAGCCGTTGAATTTCTAATAAACCATAAATTACTCTTTTTTTCTTGTTTTTCAAATTCATGTCAAGAATGGAAAAAATTTTGTTTCCTGAGAATTACAGCAGTCTCTTGTAAGAAATTTATTCCAGTTTCCAAAACTGCCCTTTAATTTTCTGTACGATCATTGGTTGCTGAAATATCAATGATTAAAGCCAAAAGGATCTTTTTCCACTAAAAGTCTGATTTCTTGGTGAAAAATGGTCGTATCAAGGTTTAAAAAAAAGGAAATTGAAGCTGAATAAACAAGCTATCCGGTCCATGCAATGGTTTAGCTGAAGAAAATTTTTCTGAGTCCGTGGACCCAAAAAACAAAAAAAGAAAATTTGCAAAAAACTTATTGCGCGCTATTTCTTAGGATTGCGTGATAATCGTAGCTCCTAAAAATTTTTGGCTAAAAGATCTGAAAGCTAGAATCTTGAAGCTTCAAAATGTTTTTTTTAAAATCTCAATACGAGCATTTTTCACTGAGATACAGCATTTCTAAAATCACTAAAAAATTTGGGAATTTTTTGATTCCTTTAATTTTTTCCATTAGTGTAAATGTTGTATTATTATTATAATCAAAATATTATCAACTGTTTATTTATTTTTAATAAGTCAACATTAAATTCTTAAAAGGGCAAAATGACAATCATCGCCATTCTCAACTTGTTTTCTATGATGTACTTCTAGAAATTAACAATAATGTTTGAAGGTTGTAGAAAAACCGTTGTTTGTATTTCATAGGCAAAATCGGTGATTCTTGATGCATTCAAATGACTTTCATGTGCTACAAAAAAACAATTTTGCGCATTTAAAACAAAAATCACTACTCTTCGGCCATAAATTCTCTACCATTGTAGAAAGAGATTTTTTTCCTAACATTTGCATTAGGAGTTCTGTTCGAAATAACTATTGTTTTTGTATTTTACTATGTAAAAATTTAGATCTATCCCATGCATATTAATTTATTCTGTACTAATTAATCGTTTAATTTAATGCATCTAATTTCTTTTAATTTATAGTTCCCAATTAAATTCATAATATAGTAAATGTTAACATATTTAGTTAGAGACTATCATTATATTAATTGTTGTTAATGGGTTTGTAGGTCTTTATTTAATAAAACGAAGTTAGTTCCCAAGCTTTCGTATAATATTTATACTTCTTCAGGGAGATCCACAGTAATTATAAACTAATATATTGTTAAAATTAAGAATATTATTTATACTTACAATTGTAAAAAAAAAGATTCTTTTATAATAAATAATTAGTAATAATAATAATAAAAATAATCCATTTTTTGATAATTATGGTAGAAAAAATTGTGATAAAGAATGCTATTTTTGTCAATCGTTAGGTTGCTATAATAAAGAATAAAGACTTATAACAAAAATTTAGTTTTGTAATCATTTTTTTAATAAATCCACAATCAAGCATGAAAATTATAAAGGATGCACAAGAAAAGAACTTTTCAGACATTTTTTTTCCTTAGATTATAAGTAATAGATCCTTCATTTAAACAAAGGATGAGAAAATCAGAAGGGTATTGCCTGCCACAAAAGTCGTAACAAATAATGGGTGCAGGCTTCTAGTAAAAAATCTAGAGAAACCCAATCATCATTCATTCTCACCTTGAGAAGGATCAGAGCTTCTTACTACAGAGTTTGCTTATATACAAAGTCATATTAAATATTACTTATAAGAAACGTTCATGGTGTCATCTAGTGGGCTTCAGCTTGAACTGTAGTCTGGTTTAGAACCAACCAAAGAAATAAAACTGCACATTAAAAATGTTGATTTTTTTTAAGAATTTACATCAAATAATTCTATATCAATAAAAATAAATGATTAAGATTTTAATTATAGAAGCTTCTTTTTAACATAACTCTCATTTTTAACTTTTTCTAAAACATAAACTAATCTACAAATTAACATCATATCAAAATGTGTACATCAATCAACATTTCAATTGAATATCTGCACTAGTTTTTATAAAATATTCTCAAGGTATGGAGAACATCACTTAATAATTTTCTGTACACACTCATGCTAAACTCATTAAACAAAGAAATATACGCATGATTTGTTTACCTATTAGCAAAATTCCTTATTTCACTAACTGCTCACACAAGAACAGCATCTAGCAGTAAATGCATTCTCTGAGAATATAAAAGCTATTTTGTTCAAAAATATTAATGCATGTTAGGGCTACACAAGTTATACGAAGTTGATTTTTGTACTGCTCCCACGTTAATCCATAATGATTATTAATAACATACTGAATTTATCAGTTAATAAAAATAATTATTCACGTAGTACATTTGTCTTCAAAAATATAGTGTGCACCTAAAATTTATGCATGTAAATTGATCTATGCAACCAGGGACAACAAAAACTCTCATTAAATGAGAAATAATTGTTAATACATACCACTTGCATGCTTCTTTTTTTGGAGCCAAGTGTATGCACATTTATTGTGTGATTTTTGTATTTTTTTCAATTCTATGTAATAAAATATCTGAAGAACGGTTACACATTCTAAATGCACTCTAAATGATAATAGTTATCTTTTAAAACTCATTTTATTTTATAGAATATTTTATCAACAACTAACACCTACAGTGATAACAAGAATTTCAATAAGAATGCAACGTCTGTTGTGTCTTGTGTATAGTTATATTCAACAAACCTTATCATATTTATAAGAATGAGTCAGTCTTAACGTTAGAATTTGCAGAAAATAATAAAATAATATTGATTAAATGTAAGTAATAATCCATTAACTCAAACCTACAATTAGATAAGAAATTAAAACTTTCAGCTTCATCCTGTTGTTAATTAGGTACATTCCAATAAATAAAATTTATGCTAAATATCTTTATGATAATAAATAAAATATGTATCTACTCACAGTCATTCTAGTATCCACATTATAGGGATGCACAGTTGCAGTAGCACGGGGGACACCTTGTTGCTGTGGCATATTGGAATTAACTGATGAATCTGATAAATCACTGTTTCCGGTAGCTTGTGAATTATTTAAAGCTCCACTTTGCCTATAATAACATTAAACTCTCTTAAACTTATGGCTTGAACTGTTTATGATTCTATTACTAACAATTAATACAATATGCTATTAGATAAGAAAACTGTAAAGCAAAGCCTAATTCATAAAACGTTTCTTCCTAATTTTTAATCTAATCTTAAATTTTCATTAGTAATTTAACTATAACTTTAGAATATTATTTTATACATACATTCTAGGCAACAAAAATGATAATGTTGCTTGCACTTCAAACATAATATACTACACTTGTCTCATTGTTTCATTACTTCAAAATGAAATTATTATTATAACTCACAGTAATGTAAGAATAAAAACAACTAATGAATTTGACATTTGACAACTTGCAAAGGGTAATAGTGAAAACTGTAAATGATAGTATTACACAATGATATCTGTAAAGAAAGGGGCAAAAAGCAAGATTATCTTTTAATGATTTAAATTGAAGGGAATCACAACACAAACAAGTTTGTCTTGAATGGAAGTTTTTAGGTATGTATATTCATGTGTAATTTCTGAGAAATTTATCTGATATGATAAAGAAGTTATGACCAATAATCGGAATGTGTGATGTAAAGTGCAGACTAGCTGCAACAGGTGCTCGAGTTTTACATGCACATTTGGTGGTGTTTTTACAAGCGGTTTTTAAATCACATTTTAAACTTAATTTAAAAAAAAGGAATCGAGAAAACAATATTTCTCCATAAATTTCCAAACAGGAATCATTCCCCAAAACAATTTGCTATGTGGCAATGTCCATGAATTGTTTGTATGCTACACAGTGCTCAGTTTTGTTTAAAACATTTTCTGCAGTTAGCAATTGTTCCTTAAAACAAATTTTTGTTTTTAAAATAAGATTACGCCTAGTATGTCCTTATCTAAGATTAGTTTTAAAAATTGTGGGCACTTGGTAACACAACGAAAACTGCCAATTTTACTTTTTCCACAGACTTTGTTTCAACACAACACATGCTTTCCTCATCAGTCAACACTTCTAGAATTCGTTATTTATTAGAATCATTATCACTTGCTTCTTCAAAATTTTCATGAAGAGGTTCAAACTGATAAGGTTTAATAGGTACTGTATTAATTTTAAAATAAAATACAAATGAATATCATTCTAATAATAAATGAATAAATTTAACTTCAACACTTGATTTAAATTTAAAAAAATTTATTGAAGATTTAAAATAAGAATATTTCACCTTTGTATATACTAAAAGAATCCTCATAATATAATGGAATTGACATGTATTTGTTGCAACATAGAACTTGATTTAAGAGTGCAATAAATCGGTTTCTGATACAGTGCTGTAGATAGACACAACAAAGCCGTCCTGCACATTGACATCACACTCAAATCTTTAAATAGCAATATTTACGTAATTATTACTGGTATCAAAATAGGACATAAGACCATTTGAATTCTATTTCGATAAGCTGCAAGAATGTTAAAAAATAAATTATGATTTTTGTGTTGTGATCCCCTTTAAGATTATAGATCAATCCTTTGAATGTTATGCAGAACTCAATAATTTTTTTTCCTGATGAATACAATGTTTATGGTTTGTTTTTATGTTAATTTAGTACTGATTATATGAAATAAAATACTTTCTTAATATAAAAATTGGTATAGTCTCAAACCTTATAACTACCACCCATACAGACAGCAATCGTTTTAGAGATATATTACAGTGTGTCTCACTTCTTACCTTCACACCTCTGTATTATCCTTATTTATTTTCCGATTGATTTCAAATTTTGCTCAAATATACTACACTCTAAAAAGGTTATTCCTGCAAATTTTAAATAATTTTACTGTAACAAGTAGCCTACTGCAATCAAAAATCAATAAAAAAAATTGAAGTCATAGTACGCTTAGTTTTATTGAAAAAAGTTGCTCAGAATCACAAAAACAGTCAAAATCCAAATTTTAATAAAAAAGTTTTGATGATAATATTATGACAATATGTGAACTAACCCAAAAAGAACTGCAGAAAGTTGTTATTAATAACAGAAAGCGGATCAAAAAGTACATAAAAATTGAGGGCAATTTTGTGGAGAGAAATAAAATTTAGGTTTTTGAAAATTATTTTTGTTATAATAATTAGTGAAATGTTACGTGGATTTCATACTTCATTTATGAAAAAATTAAAATAAGAATTTTTCGATTAAAATTTGCATTTTGATTATTTTTATGATTCTGAGCAATTTTTTTAATACTTCCTCTGATAAAATTAGCCCTACTATGATTTTCCCAATTGTTCGTATTTATTTTTGATAGCAGTAGACAGGTGATTGTAAAAATAGTATTCAAAAATTGCATAAGTAACCCTCTTCAAAGGTAGTATACTCGACCAAACCTTGAAATTGATCAGAAAATAAATAAATAAGATCCACGAACATGAAGGTGAGAAACGAAACACACTGTATATACCACTTCAACTTTTACAATCTAAAAGACTACTATTCACAGTACATACACATAAGTGTGTTCAATACAGCGTGTCTCAAAATAACACTAACAACGTTTAACCACTGATTCTGGGAAATAAATGATGACGATTCATCGAAAAAAAGTTAGGTAAAAAGTTTCTTGGTTTTGAGTTATAAGCTGTCAAAGTCAACACAATCTTTTCTTAATTTTTTAATTGCGTCTCACTGAATCCATTGATTTTAATGAAATTTGTATGTTGGCTTGTGTAGTTAAGATGATCGTTTTCCTGAAATATCAATGAAATTAATAATTTAGAACACAGAGTTTTACAAGCACAACTCTCTTTGAAAGCCTAGAACTGTTTCTACGAATAAAATTCTAAAATTTGAGCACTATAATTTAAAAGTTCACTGATTCTGCAAGAAGATTCACCTCTTGCAATTCTTTCATAAACTCAACCGTTTTCGAGAAAATTAAGGTTTTTTGAATGCTTGAAAAATCGTTACAAATCTCGTCAGGGGTAAAGTAAATCGCATTGCTATGGAAATTTGTTTCATTTTATTTCATTTCATTGTTTGCTATTGTTTTACTGTTTGTATGATTTGAGAATTTGACACTTGTACTTTTGTTACATTTTGTCGATTATTATGTTGTTTTCTTTCTAATTTTTCATTTTTTTGGCATGTTGTTGTTATTATTTGGTTTTTGTGTTTGTTGTTCTGATTTTAAATAATGGAATATTCGTTTAACGAATATGTGGACATGCATTTAATACTGTCAGGCCGTAGCAAGAATGTATGCTGAAAGATTTCTGAATAGGCGTACTCCTCATCATACCACATTCGCTGCAGTAGATCAGAGATTGAGAGAATTCGGAACAGTTAAGAAGGTTGCTGGTAATTCTGGTCGACCTTGTCAGTTGGATGTTGAAGACAAAGAACAAATTCTGCATGCCGTAGAAGAGAATCCCAAGGAAAGTGTTCACAGTCTGGCAAAGCGATTTGATTAATAAAGACATCATCCATTGAGTATTGCAGAAGCAGCAGCTACCGCCTTATCACCTCCAGCCCGTTCAAGGTTTGCAGGAAGAAGATTATGCTTTTCGAATAAAATTGATGATGGTTTCCTGGAGACAAATTTGTTTACAGACGAGTCATGTTTCACAAGAAATGGTGTTATTAATTTTCATAATCTTCATGTTTGGAGTTATGAAAATCTTCACGAAATCCATTGAAGTTCTTTTCAGTGGCAGTTTTCTATTAATGCTTGTGTGGGAATTATTGGAGATATTTTAATTGGCTCCGTTGTGCTACCAGAAAGATTGAATAGTCAATCTTATTTGGAGTTTCTGCAAACTACACTACCGGATTTATTGGACAACATACCTTCCAGTTAGGAATCACTTAAATGAAAATTTCCCTGCTAGGTGGAATGGCTGAGGTAATGATGCTCCAATTAAATGACAAGATTGGTAACGATTTTTTCAAGCATTCAAAAAAGCTTAACTTTCTCGAAAATTGTTGAGTTTACGAAAGAATTGCAAGAGGTCAATCTTCTTGCAGAAGAAGTAAACTTTTAAATAATAGTGCTCAAATTTAAAAATAGTTCTAGGCCTTCAAAGAGAGGTGTGCTTGTAAAACTCTGTGTTCCAAATTATTAATTTCATCAATATTTCAGGAAAAAGATCATCTTAACTACACAAGCCAACATACCAAATTTCATTACAATTGATGGATTCAGTGAAATGCAATAAAAAAATTAAGAAAAATTTTTGTTGACTTTGGGAGCTTATAACTCAAAAACGAGAAACTTTTTACCTTAACTTTTTTTCGATGAATCGTCATCATTTGTTCCCTAGAATCAGTAGTTAAGCGTTGTCGGTGTTATTTTGAGACACCCTGTATAATTTATTACATTGGTTGTGTTAATCATCACTCTTTAGAGAATAGCTAGAAGCTTAAAAATGCCTAATAGGATAAGTAAGGCAAACAGATGTACAGGTTAGGGACTGTAACCATATGTGCAAATTTGGAAGTGTCTGTATACCGAGTGTAGAATCGGACAATGCACCATGCAGATTTCAATAGTAAATGTTTAATCTATAATTATTTGCTCCCCTTACTCTAAAATAATTATTATTTTAGAGCAAAAATGTAAATTTGCAAAGAAAAGAACACTGTATCTGTACATGTCATTGATTTTTATTTTTCTTTTCTAGACATGCATTAGAATCATTTTAACAGAAAAACAAGCAATGTCTCATTAAAATAATTCCAATGCATATCTGATCGTAAAACTAGGCATTTCAATCTAACTTTTTCAGTAGGCATGGGATAATGTAAAATATTGTAAATAGATTTAGTTACTGCATGACATTTCTTTTGTTCTGAATAGTAAATTTGGAATAAGTTATACATGTTTAACATATATTGGTTTTAATAATATATTTGAATACGTATTTTATTTACCTCACATTTTATTTCCAGTAAAGTTTGATGTTTTACTTTGAAAATAACGGCATTAAATGTATCGGGCAAGAGTGGAAGGAATTTATAGAACTGCAACGAACATCACACACCTTGCGGTGATGCTCTCAGTCTAAACTAAAACACCCTCTGTAATAGTACAATATACACATGCTAGAGAAACCTTGGTCACCATGTGCTTGCCTCTGCATTCGTTGCGCCCGTGTAACACTGACTACATAATAAGCAATATACAAACACTTCCAAACTTGCATATATGACTAGATATTCAAATCTCCGATATGTATAGCAATTTTTTTTAACCAAAAATTGGGGAATAGCAAACAACATGCAACACAGAGTACTGTCATGATGCAAAATAAATCTATTAAAGTACATTTTCAAAGCCTTATTTTTATTGCATATTGGTACACACCTGGTTTCTTTCAAAGTGGACAGACCATAGTATTTTTATGTGTTAAAATTCATACTTCCTGTTAACTTAAAAAACAAGTTAGCAGGAGGGCAGAAATTTTAACATGTAAAATCCTATGACCTGTCTTATCAAGGTAGTTCAAGTCTAAACTAGTTTTTCTACAAAACTCTTAAAATTTATACCAATTATAGAACTCATAAATGTAATTTGAAAATCTCAACTATATTGTCTTATTAGTTACCGAGATAATTGACTTCAAAGTTAGACAATTTAACACAGTCAGTATTATATTGTATTATGCACCAAAATGAAATAAATATTAATACGGTTTTAGTAAAAACTAGGCAATTATAAACGAATTAATGATGAAGCATTTAAAAAAGAAATTCAAGTTTCAAGTCTGGAAATTTACATTATGCCATTTTCTGAAGAAGCCCTGGTATAGAAATGTGACAGCACTGCATAGAGAGAGATGTCAGAACACGCAACCTTCACTTTGAGTTTGACATTCTTAAAAGATGACTGATGGAAGAAAAACAAAGTGGTAGGTAATACCTCCTACTAGCAATTAATTTTATAGCTTGAAATAATAATTATTTTCAACCCTAATTACTTTTGGAAGTCTTTTTGTTTGAAGAAATAGTTTATCTCAGAAAGTAGAAGAACCAATATTAGAGACCGAAGATTTCACAATAAAACATGATGTTTTAATTTCTGCTGAAAATGTATTTATGAGCAAGGGGATTGCCAAAAGTCTTTCATGCTACAGTTCAACACTTTGATGCATTTATATGATCACACGACTGACAATAGTGTTGTGCAAACTCCCATAAGAAATACATAGCCTATCTTTCCTATACTGTATTCTCAGAGTGAAATGCATAGTAGTCGTAACTGCATTATTTTTTACCAATACTGTCATGCTCGAACTACCTTAAAAAAATCCACTATATAAACATTATAACAAACCTTCCAGTTCCCAATATTCTGAATTTACAGCAGTACACCAAGATACCTTTCAAACTATTTTTATTCAATTTTTTTTTCAAACTACTTTTAAACTGCTTTGCAAATTATAACGGTAAAATTCAAATCTTATAACACCTAACTTCACTTTTTTTTTTAATTTGAAGCATAATTTCATGTTTGCATCCACAACTGTTGAATAATGAGCCCATTATTCAACATCTTTGAATTTGTTTTTCTTTAATGGTTGTGGATAAACTATCGTATGTGACTTGCATGTAATGCATTATTTTACACCTGGATGATTGAAATTTATCCTTGTCTAGAATAATAACCATTACATGCTTGTTAAATAATATACTATTATTCAATTGACAGAACAAGAATACATATTTGCAAAAGCCTTAATCAAAACAAAGTTTACTAAATTTGTCCAACTTTTTATTTCTCCTTACTCTTTAAACACATACATCTCATTAAGTTCTAATCTTGCACTATTATCCATTCACTGAAAACTGATAATAAAAGTAAAAAACATACTTCCTGCATTGAAATGTGATTAACATGCTGATTGGTTGAACTGCATGCTTGACTGCTTGTTCTAACGATTTTGAATATAATAGAATAATGTAATTTAATGATATTAGTTTTCAAATTTTTAACATGCAAGAAAGTCAGATAATGACATTTCATACGCTAAAAACCTAACCTTAAATATACAGAACTAAATAGCTCTACAAATCTCATGTAAACTCAGCATCTATCAATTCATTTTTATTGCTATTCTCACTGTGCAAATAGGCTATCAACATTTGAACATGTTCACCGCTGATGTGCACAGTATACAGTGTGTCCCAATTTCGATGCTCACTATTGGGATCTCGGAAATTGTAAGAGACACGAAGTTGGTTAAATTAGAAAAGTTTTGGCTATTTTGAGAATCAGTTTACTTATGCTTTTGTTTTTTCAAAAAAGTTCACGGCTTACTAGATATTTGTTAAAAACGAAATTATCTTATTTTTATTAAATAAAAAATATTTCCCACTTAGTGTGCCATGGCTTAAACATATGAAAATCATTGGTTTTTGTCAGATAAATTACATTTGTTATGTAACAATTGCTAAAACAAAACAAAAGACGCTTTTAAGATAATTTAGTGAGCATTCACAGATAGCATCATACAAGCATCTAATGCCCCATAAAAGCATATTTATTTTGTTTTAGCAATTTTTGCATAACAAATGAATTTATTTGATAAAACTCCACGACTTTGTGTGTTAGATGTCATGGCACACTATGATGAAAAATGATTTTCACTTCATGACTCGGTAAAACAAAAGAGTAGCTGAAAAGCATTTAAGGCGTGCAGTTCAGTAATATGGAAATCAAGTAGGCATTCCATTAGAAAAAATTTGGATTTACGTTTCACCGCCGAAATAAAACGAAAGACAACTGCAAAAATAATTTTTTTGTTTCGGAGTAAATTCTCTAAAACACCCTCTTTGCTGTTCTTTTCTATCTTTGCTCGTTCCCGAGATATTTCACTTAAAAAAAAATAATAATTTCGTTTTTAGCAAATATCTAGTAAGCCGTGAACTTTTTTGAAAAAACAAAAGCATAAGTAAACTGATCTCCAAAATAGCCAAAACTTTTCTAATTTAACCGACTTCGTATCTCTTACAATTTCCGAGATCCCAATAGTGAGCATCGAAATTGAGACACACTGTATTCTTGCTGTCCTTATAGAAACTTGCAAGTTTAAAATCATAGGTTTTATAAGAGATTCAGAAAAACATTTTGAGTTTTGCTCTAAGCACATATTAATAGTATAAGCTCTCAACTTATTACCAAGTGTCATATTTCTAAATACATACAGTGAAGTTTTTTTTTTATCTCTGAACATGCAAATTCCTATGTTCAATTAAAAAAAAAAACATGTCAATGCATTGCAGAGTATGGAAGCAACCTTTGATAAAACAAATGAGCAGAACTGAGTTTGTCATTTATTAATGTCAATTAAGAAAAGTAAAAGTTTCATTCAAGCACTTGCACTTTAGCATGTTGTTTAGAACATGATGAAGGACACTTTGAGCAATTATTGTAACTTTTCTTATATGAATTGAAATTTTTTAAAATCAAATCTTGACATTTCTTGATTGAAACTCATTTGTTTTCTGTTAAAGGTTGCTTTCATACTGTGTAATGCATTGACATGGTTTTTTTTAAAATTGAGTATAGGGATTTGCATGTTCAGAAATAAAAAAATCTCACTGTATATACTTTGGAAAAGGGTTTTGATAGTAAGGTTTAATAGCTAAATTTATAATCAGAATACACCTATTCTGACCATAAGTTCTGTCCCAAAACTTTTATTATTTATTTTTACAATCTAAGTAAATGAAGAAAACAAATGGAAGGTGTATTTATGTAAGCCTATCATTGTTGAATGTAAAAGTATCAGAATTCTTATACAAAAATTGTAAATAATAATAATGGAATGACGTAAAAAAAAATGACTGTGTCGTGGTTATTGCGTTACATAAGTGTGGTCACATACCAACAATTTCTCTTCATCTAAAAGGAATTATAAAACCCCTCAGCATTATCAGGCTTAATATAAGTACTGGATTTTTCAAATTGATTTGGTACTGGCTCATAAGAAAGGCTTTGTTACCAAAATATTGATTTTATTCAACACAAAGATTGGCTCTGATCAAGCACGGACCTGAATCCCTTGGATTACTAAACCTAGTGATTCTAGAGGTCTGCTCTATGAGCAGAAATTTGAAGTAGCTAAGATTATCTTTGATTCAAACAGTGGCCAGTATTGACAGGGAAGTTGTGTGTGCTGCCATAGATGGCTGGCCTCAATTATTGCAAGGTATGAGGAGGCCATTTTGAATAAATTATGTATACTGTTTATTTTCTAATAAAATCTTCATATCTTGGTCTCATTTTGCTTTATTTTGTATTGATCTAATTTTGAAACAGAACTTCTAGCCAGACTAGGTATTAAAATTAGTTTAATTCATTGTTTGCAAAGGATAATACCTGAGGAGGCTACTAGAGCATGGTTATTGTAACTGTTACTGCATTATTATTTTTACGCCCAAACCCAAAACTAAACTCAATTCTTTCTGTCAGAATATGTTAACTAAACTGCTCAACAATTGAAGTG
>VTPC01005359.1:76756-88304 GCA_011009095.1 Ignelater luminosus | reverse complement strand
CACTTCAATTGTTGAGCAGTTTATATATACTGTCAAAGCTATGTACACTTCCATCCAATATCAAAGACTAAAAAGGAATATGCATGCACTCAGTAAATTACTAACTCTGGCTCCCCACTTGCATAAATTCATTAATGCGGTGAATATTTTTGTTAATGAATGTTTGCTAAAATCCCTTTCTCCATACATACATCCTAGAAGCTGAATACTTGCATAGGTAAATTAATAGATTGTTTGGGTTCTTTGATGTGTTGATTTAGCGACTTCAGATGGTTCATGTTTGGCAACACATACCCAACATTTCTCAAGGAACACCAAACTTTTCATCCACACATTCACTAACTACCCTGAATAACAAACATTCGTGCACAAATAATGCAAGTGTGGAGGCAAGGCAAGGCATGTACTAATGAGTCTTCAGCAGTGAGCCCATTAAACTACCCACTTTAAAAAAAAATTGGTTTTATTTGAATATTGCATTTAACAATTCCTACTAATGTTATTATAAAAAGCATAAAAAATAAAAAGTAAACAATGATGACTGACCATAGCAGTCCAAACCACTGCAAAAAACAAAAGTGAAAAGTATACTTACTTCAAGATAGAAAATCATCTTCACATAATATTGTAAGTTTGAGTTAGTGTAGTGGTTTTAAGGAAGTTATTGATAGGAAGAACTATATCAAATAGGTTTACATAGTAATTCTTAAACTATGGTATGCAAACTCTGAGCAATAAAAAGTGATTAAAAAAAAAACTAATTGATTCTTAGTTAAAATTAATCTATTTTGTGCTTTAAGAGCTCTTAATGCACTGATTTGTAGGTTGGTACTACAGCACTTCATTAGGTTTAAGAATTACTACAGCTTTACAGGAAAAATTTTACGATTTCTAAATTGATTTTAATAGATTTGTTGTATTTTAATACTCTTAAATCATTAACCTCACTAAATATATTTACGATTAAATTATGGTTTCCTGTTTAGATGTTATACTGAATTATCTTTATGAGTTCATACAGGTTATTATGATAAACTGCAAATCAAATTGTAAAATTACTATATTAAGTTTATCCGATATTTGTTATTTCTTTAGAAAATTCATAAAGTATGAATAATCTTCCATCTCCAACATTAAACTTTTTTAAACAGTTAGGTACTTCTCATATAGACATTGTCAATAAAGGATAAACTTATTATTATTGTACTTACTGAATAGTTTTATAAAGTTCTCTGATTTTTTGATGAATAGGATGCGATCGTACATGTAATAGCTCAAGTGCTCTTTGTTGTAATTCGTTTTTACGTCCAGATTTATTGCGTCCCGCAAAACCTAATAACATCTGCAGTTCGGAGACACGAAAAGTTATAAGCATATTCTGTAACAAAAATACATTACCATGAAAATATATTTATATCTAATATAAGATTTATTTTATAATTCACATCATCAGAAAACTCTCAACAATGTTGTAAGTGATTTTATTAAATTACATCGATTTACTGATTTTAATGGATACAGAATATAAATATGTTGTGAGTATTAATCAAGATAAATGATCCCCCGTTTAGCAGTTAAAACTTAATAATAACTTAATTAAAAGGTATAAGATTGATTATTATAGGACCAATGTTAGGAGGCTATTAGGAATGTTGTGCATGAGAGTGAAAGTTGTTTAGGAAGCACCACTAGAAACTGTCATTTTCGGTCAAATGTTTTGTGAAGATAAGGTTTACTTTAACCTTTTCGCTGTACACAACGTATTTTATATTTTTTGTCCTCTTTGAACATAGTAAAAGTTAGCAAAACTGTTCTTATCACTTGGAGCCAAAATCTTTCAGCCTAGAAAATTTCTTTATGTGGTTTTGTAGTATAAAATTCCTGTGAAAAACATTCCTAGTTTCTAAGACAGAAAACAAAGAGTTGAAAAGAAGGTTTTTTCTATGTCTGCAAGATCCACAGTCAAATCTTGTACCAACTATCGTTTTTGAGTTACATAAATTTGAAGTCGTCAACCAAAAAAATTCTTGATTTTCAAGAACTATTTTCAGTTGATTAGGTCAAACTACACTGAAGTTAGAATCAAAAATCAAAAAGTTTTGCCTAAGTCTACATTCTGAGACTGATAGGAAGAATCTTCAAAGGTATTTACTGACTTGCTAAACAGTGCTGGCTCATAGTGCTCCTGCGAAGTAGAAGGGAACACTGGCTTTGTCAATAACAACAGGTTTTTCATAACTATCTTCTGTATGCAAATATAATACTAGAAAACAGTAGTTTTCAAAAAGTTAAATGTAAGTGCATCTGCTAGAAAATTTGTGCCAAATACTTTTTGGTGAGTTAACCAAGTAGTAGCAGCAAAAAGGTTAATAAAGCTAATAAGAAGCAAGTTTTATATGACTTAGCAAACTCTTACTATCATTACCCCAACATTTAGTGTTAACTTTGATAGGTAACTACAATTTTCTGTTTTTATCAAGGAGATAGTACAAAAGTGGCGTTTTGTGCTCATTGCCTGGAACCTTTACTTTGTGCATCATACTAATATTTATTGAAGATCACTCGAATTGGATTATACAGACTAATTAATGATGAGCACAAAATAGATAAAGATGCATTTGCCAGCATGTATTTATGTAAACTTTTTATCTTAAAATGAAATCTAGAATTACCTAGAAAAATTTTTTTGCATTTACATATAATGAGCCAATATTAATTAGTAACAAACTAACTGAGATTTTCAACTATAATTTTATTAAAGTTCCAATCGCTTTCATCGATTAATATTAGTACATTTTATTCTTTTTTTTAAACGAGTGATAGGCAATTTTTGAATAGCTCTTATGAAATCACAGCAAAACAAAAATAAACAGTATGTACAAGAGATTAAATATCCCCTTACTTACAATCACATTAAATGCTTTTTGTACTGTGACAACTCTTATACTTAAATGTGTTTAATATTTGATACGGGACTATAAGGTACAGCTGATAGAATCTAACTAAATTTCAGGACATACTAAACTGATAGAATGATAAAGAAATGATAAAAGTAAGATAGTATCATGTAGATTATCTATTTCAATATCCAAATTTGGAAGTAAACAAATAAAAAACAAATTTAAAGATTGAATGCTAATTTAGTTCCTGAAAACACCTATAAAATTGGGAAATAAATTAAGAAGCATTCTGTATACAGCATGTAACCAATTGATAGGTATTACAGAATTCCATTATTAGTAAAATCTTCTCTTCTTAACGCCGTATTTTGAGATGCAATTAGATGTAAATCATACCTAAACGCTGTTAACCTAATCCTAAAATGAATTTAAAAAAAGTAGTGTTGCCTGTTTTTGAAATCCAACAGTGAAAGGAACCATAAGAGGAGAAAATGTAACAGACTTTTAAACTTATTTCTTACTGCAGAATGCAAAGTGCACAGCTTTATCCATCAATTGGTTACATCACATATGTTAAGTACAAACATAAAAATTTGACAGCTTCAAATAGAGACCAATTCTTTGCTAATAAAACACAGAGATAAGGTTAGGACATCCTCTCACTATTCATGATGCTTTACTTTGCTGTGTTTTTTTGAGGAGAAATCCGGTTATGTTTTCCCTTCCAGTTTTTCCATATAGCGTCAAAGATTTTTAAATTTGGCGCGATTTCGTCATACATAAAGCTGCGTCCTTGAATATTAAGAGTCTGCTTACGTCCAGAAGCAGTAATCACGACAGCATGATGCCAATGAAGAAGCTCCTGATTGCTGGACCTTCACATGTTAACCAATTATGAGCTTTTTTATTGGTATCGCGTCATCATGATTACTGCTCTTAGACCCAAAGAATATTCTAACCTTCCCATACATGTATAAGAACTTGATAATAAAGATGTCTGTTTACAACTTAAGATATTTTAATATTTTTAAATTTTCATAAATATTTTTTAAATTACAAAACAATTTTTGATATAAATTACTATAAACAGGAATACCTGCTGTAGGAAGTTACTTCAGTTCAATTTTTCTTCTTTAAAATTTGCCTGCACCTATTAAAAAAATCTTAACCTATTCTAACCTATAATTCAGCTTAGAAGTTCTGTAGGTTGTGTAAAAATATGTGTATCTTGGTACTGCAACATCAATATCAGAAACAATATTCCACGCAATAAAAGATCTTACATAATTATTCAATCAAATTTTGAAAGATATTAAGACAGTACACACCTACATTCATTGTAACATAATACATCCACAATCAGAATACATATAGATGTGATAAACAATAACAAATAATTTACTAAAATCATTCAGTTTATATCTTAGAAATATATTAAACAATAATATCATTTTATCACTGTTTTATAAAGCTAAATTAGATTGATTTATTTTTCATGCATGGTATGTTAGAGGCAAATGTGAACATGTGAATCTATAGAAAGTTAAATTACTGTTGGTTAGTGGCTACAAACATTTACAAAAATTGAACCGGATTAACCTGATCACTCTTAATTACCATGGATACAATATGGTTTCAATGGTTATTTTGACTGATCCGGTTAACCCAATTCAATTTTCATAAACGTAACAGGTACTAAATGAAAAGTATTATTGTTGTAAGTGGTAACAACTATAGATACAATACATGTATGTTCGCATCTTC
This sequence comes from Ignelater luminosus, assembly GCA_011009095.1. Classification (NCBI taxonomy): domain Eukaryota; kingdom Metazoa; phylum Arthropoda; class Insecta; order Coleoptera; family Elateridae; genus Ignelater; species Ignelater luminosus. The sequence goes on along the minus strand of VTPC01005359.1, from coordinate 83,640 downwards.
AATATTTATTCTATACAGTATTCTAAGAACTTAAAAAAGATTTAAAGACAATTTGACAGCTTAGATATGGTGCTTAAACAGTCAACGAAATAGAAAATTTGTTGTAGGTTACGGAAACAAAGCAAGATTGTTTTACAAGGTTCACAATATACCAGAGTAGTTAGGTGGTTAGTTATCAACCTATCTTAATTTTGCGATTCATTGTATGATTAAACAGACCAACAGAAACATACTTATGGTTTTACAAATACACTGTGAATTAAAGTATGCTTTCTTTTAACCTAAGATGGTATTTCCCACAATATCTTACCCGTAAATCATCTATATTATCTGACATCTCCTACTGTTTTTCCAATGTCCAAACATCAAATTTATACTTAATTGGGTCATTTAAATTAGTTATTCACTTTCAGCACTACAAAAATGTCATAAAGATTACTGAAAACTTCAATTCAAAGCAACATAAATGACAAATAAGCGCGAAGTAGGTTCTTAATCAGTTTTCGTCTTCTTTTGTCTTAATCACTAAAAGTTGCACTCCTTCACTTTGTATTACGCTCTTTTACATTTTAATATTAAATTCTATTTACATAAATATATATTAAGTACTAAATTTTTTTCTAAAAACCTTATAACCAGTTCAATGGCTACCGCAAAGAATTATTCCATTTTCGTTGTTATTCCATCTGTGCATGCGCAGTACGTGTAACAGCAATGCACACCATGTGCAAGATTGCCAAATAATCGAAGCATGCCAAAATTGTCCAAATTGGTTCCAACATGTCCAAATCTTCAAATATTCAACATTATCTTTGTGATTCAACCAGAGTATAGCGTAATCGTCTATTCCAGAAAATGGACATCCAGTTCATTTCATAAACTGAAATCATGATCAGAAAGATTAAAAAAGTAAAATATACCATTGACCAATCAAAATACAGCATCACAATGACGTTGCGTGACACTGTCAATTATTAACTAATGAAATTTTGTTAGAGTGTCAATCTACATTCGGATTGGTCATTTAAAACTTTGTTTTGCATTTACTGATAAATCAGATGTTTCAAGATGTTTACATGAATCACTTCAACCTGACTGACTGAAATCATCGATAAATGGTGCGCATGGCACCGGCTTTAGAGGTCGTTCGACCTCTCTTAAGCCCGTTGGAAATGGTCGTCCAGAGCGCAGCGTCCGTTATTGGTGGAAGTTGGAAGTGGAATCTTCTTGTTTATCGTTGGGCAAGGCAGTGAAGTAGGCTTGGGAGGCGATGTTGATGATGGCGTCGCGGCGGTTCTTGATTTGGTGGATTGTTGATCTTGGAGCTGGTTTTCAGGTGAAGTTCTTGGAGTTGATGAAGTTGACACGGACGACGAATTGGAGACGTATTGGAGATGGTGCACGAGCGGAACACGCGCGAGCTGGCAGTGAGGTATTGGATAATTAATTATGGAAGTGGGTTATTAGGATAATTGAAGGAATTTTAAATTGGGAATAACTAAATGATTGCGGGATGAGATTGGATATAATGAGTTAGGATTGGTAAGGTAAGGTGGTGGGTGGGGCAACGGTTTTTTTCAGAACCACAACCCCCCGCAGTTCGCGCTGCGAGAGGATTTGGCGGGAAAGGATGGCGGGAAATGGATGGCGGAAATGGAAGGGGGTTATCCACGGGTGACGGACGGAAGTAGAATTTCGGCAGCTGATGAGTGGTTGTATCCGACGAGCCTCGGGCTCGAATGACAACAGTGGCGGTAGATGTGCTGGGGCCTGCTGCCCCCAGAGCAGGCTTGGCGGACGAGGCTGAGAAAATTGGAGCTCTACCGGCTCTATCACCCCGGACCAAAGGTGCAGGACACCGGTAGATGGAGTTGGCTACTCTACCCGCCCTCCCGTTCGGGTGTCGAGTAGCCGTTGGAGTTAGCTGCCTACTTTTCAACTTCGGTGCATCACCCGCAGACGGAGACCGGATCGACTGCCTCGCTACGCACTCGAGGCCGGACTGCGCGTCACTTCAACCCACAGAAGATAAACTGAAATAGCTGAACTGTGCATTGTTTACACGCCAACAACGCCGAAGGTGAGATGCAATCAAGAGTAGGGAAGGAGGTAGCTGAATGGAATATATACGCTGAGAATATGATGGACGTAAGGTAGATCAGTTACGCCATAGGCACAATGCCGCGATGGAGGGAAAGGTTACAGAATATCTCAGTCAACACGTAGTAGTTCGCTTACACTTCGCGCTTAGTAAAGAAGTTTCAGACATGTTTCTGAAACAGGGACTAGAACCGAAACCCAAAAAAACCGGAACCCAAAAGAACCGGAATCGGTACCGGAACCGGTTGAATTTAACTGAACCGGAACTGGAATCGGAACCTTTATTGTGGTCACTGTCAAATTTAGAACCGGAACCGGACCCTTACAATTTGCAGTAGGAACCGGTACTTTTCGGTTCCATGACTTTCTTTGTATCATTCCTTTATAAAATTTGCTATTTGGTCTTTGCGTTGTAGTACTCACTACTTGGCTCCGAGCGCACTGATTCAGCTTGTGTTACACCTTACACTCACACAACTTAATTGACCAGCAAAATAAGCAAAGATAACAAGATAACAACTGGTTCATGTTTATTGGAACAATCTATTTGATAATCATTGAAAATCTAATTTTTCCCTTTGCAGCATCTTGCTTGCTTGGTATTAATTTTGTATTACTGTCTCACTCCATTCAAAATACCTTACTACAAGTTTGGAAGTAACTGTAAAACAAAACCGGTAAAAACCAAAATTTTTAAAATAATAAATGAGACTATGATTATCCTATTTAAAAATTGCATCTAACGTTGAAATTAGTGACTGTTGCAGCAAAAATTTGTATTATGTAATCTTGGTTCTTCAATGTATAATAATCTGTCTTAATATATGCTAAAAGAGTTTCAAAATTTTAGTTTTGCAATTAAACATGCTTTTTTATTTGAACCCTTATGGAACCCAAAAATATTCTGGAACCAGAAACGGAACCTTTATTTTTGAACCACATAGAACCGGAGCCGAAACCTAAACCCATATTTTTAAACTAAGTAGAACTGAAACCGGAACCGGGACCAGAACCCTTATTTCAAAAGGGTTCTAGTCCTTGAATCTGAAATATTAAAGAAGTATTTCTATATTTATAAATATTTCAGAAACAAACCAAACCTGTTGTTGGAGGATAGAAAAATGTAAATATATGAATCCATTTTAATTTATCGTTTGCGCACAAATATTCATAATAACCAAATGTAAAACTTTCTCGATTCATTTCATGAACACTTCTTAGGATAGTGATTGTTTAACTGTTCAAATAAATCAATTTTTTGAAAAAATTACTTTTACGGAATCGCGTAAAGTAGGTAAATTAGCAACTCCTGTTCGTGAATTGTACAGAAAAACTATGCAAATCATGAGCAACATTAAAATTGCACAGTCTGATGTCAGTTTATGATTAGGGTGCCCTTTTCATAAGATGGATAACTATATGCTATTATATGTTAAGTGAATGCGGCAATACAGAGGTTTTGCAGAACGCTTTTTAAAAGACGGGATACGCTGACGTAGTAGTTGCTTAAATAAAAGCTTGAATGTCACAATTAGACATGTTAATCAGAAAGGAACTAATCACCGGTTCCACCGTCTCCCGGGAAGTGATCTACCAAAAGGAGGTTCAATGATTCCTTTTTGGTTACTGTCCAGGATCCGTCTGGCCTTTGTAGTGACTCTATTACCTGCTTGCTTTAGCAGCATAATTAAGAACGCTTTATGCAATGGGAGATTAGGGAATGCATTTGTAACCGACCCCGGCTACCAACATCTTCACAGACCATAGCCACAGTTTATACCTTACAAGAATCAGTTGGATCACTCAGAGTGGTTCTTTTGATCTTTCGTATTCCTGGTTTTTGGTCTGCGCACGTTAAACTGTAGACAGCGCGCTTGTAGAGGAGCTTATATATGCAATTGATATTCAAATGTCACAACGTGTGTAATGTAACTTACCAACACTGAACAATTTCACTAATTCACTTACAGAATACGCAAGTTGATTTTACTTAAATAATACAAACTTTTATGAGATTATTTCTTTGAAGGTTAAGGTTAGGTTTTTTACCCCTCTACTTCTGGACAGAAAATAGTGCTCTGCGCATAGACCGCAAGTTTCTTGAAGTGGAAGACAAAATGTAGGGGAAGTGATCCAACTGATTCTGTAAGGCATAAACTGTGCCATAGCCAGATCCGGCTACCAAACATTTTCTGTATAGTAACCGGCTTTACTATACAAGCGATCATATGATAAATATGCGTTTTGAATTATTAAACACCGCGATGTTGAATTTAATAGCAATATTTATAATGGTTTCTCATATGAGTATTGTATGATTTTTATGAACTTTTTCTGCAAATTTGTTTTTTTTTGGAAAGTAAAATATTAATACTAGGCAATATTAGGTAATAAATTTTGTAGATTTAACCATCCTAAATTGGCAGTTTAACCACCTAATGGTGCATTTAACCCTGACAACTAACCTTTGTTAAATGATATTGTGTATTTTGCACATGCGTACAACTCAGATTCCTAAACTGCAACTTTTCCTGCTTTTCCTTTATCGTTACCACAGTATTATAATTATACTGTGCCATTACCGAAATTTAAGAATACTTGCGACCAGGAACTGGTAGCATGCTTGCTATCAATGCTTGTGTCCACGAGCAGATACTACGGTATAGTACTACCAATGAAAAAACTACTGATTGGTTGACATTGGACAGTTGTTCACATCAGCAGTTTTTTCATTGGTAGCACAATAGCGTAGTACCTATCTGCTCGTGCAGACAAGCATAGAAAAAACTCCTGATTGTTTGACATGTGATAACGGGCGCGTTTAGAACATGGATATCAGAGAACACGCGGTCGACGCATTTGGCCTCCAGCCAATCAATAGCGTATACGTCAGCTTAGTTCTCAGTCTATCTCACTTCCCAATGTTCTTCCCTCCAACGTACTATTCCGTAAGCGTTAGCGCCATACATTTAAAATATGGTGTTGCCGTCAAAATTTAATTACAAAGAACTTTAAAGGGTAACTTGATTGATATTGTTGTTGATACATATGGTTTTAAGAATATCAATATTAATTAGATTTAACGATAAAGAGACGACATTCAACTTAACTTTTAAATTCACGAAGAATATACAACGCCTTGTAGTTTTCAAGATCTTCAAAAGACAAAGTTGTACGAGTTACATTTCTGGAAAAACTGAAACACCTAGTATATTTATACAAAAACGAAACATAATAAACCGCAACACACCACAATAAAGCGTCAAGTGTAAACAAATCATCTCCCACCGTTTGCGTTTGTTGGGACTTTTGTTACGTCAAGTAATCAGGTTCCCATATTTACTAAAACAGAAAAAAAAACTAAACAAAATTGAGAAGAATGCTTTAAGTAAAAGTGAAAGCTAATAAGATTTGCGACAAAACAAAAACAAAAACATCTCTCTACGATAAACGGTCTAGCTGCTGCGAGCGTTCAAAGAAATTCCAATTTTCCGCGCTTTTCCCGCTTTTCCGAAAAACGCACTAATGAGATTTTTCCGAACTTTTGGGATCTTATACTACAATTCAAGCTCTAAAAGGAATTATTTGGTATACAATTTTTTTGGGGTAAAAACATAATTCTATTGCGCTACTAGAGTAAAAACCGTGTAAAAATTTCATTTCGATACCTTATTTTATTCTTGAAATATTGAAAAAGCAAGAAATTTACAATTTTAACACCGTGTATCTTGGAACTGCGCATTTTAGGGAAAAATATTATACGGCAAGGTAGGCCTTATTTCTTCAAGTAATGCGATGCAAATATTGCATCCTGTCTTAAAGACATTTAAAAAAAAACGTACGACCTTACCATAAGGTCACTGAATTAGAGAGGTTTTGAGAAATCCAATTTTACTGGAAATTGACGCATTCTTCAAAGAAAATGCGAGAGTAGCTTTTTTGTCAAAACAATTATTAATTCCGAAAACAGTGAATTTTCTTAGTTTTTCAGTGACGTAATCTTCATGAGTTACCCCCTTTTAGAGTTTGCAACACTATTTTTAACACCCTGTATAAGGATGGTTAAATATACATAACAATTTCCATTTATTAATTAGTTTCTAGTGGTATAAGTAGGTACTTACAAAGACCAAAGGCTAGAGACATAACTTCTTTCCTTGTTTTGTAGAGTCATCACAATACAGTCGCTACGCCTAAATATCTAAGTGATGAATTATAGTAGGGTGTTGCTTAAAATAAACAGTAAACTGGCAACAAGCTGATGTGGTATTAAAAAAATAAATATAACTAATAAGAAAATAAAAGAAATTTGAAAAAATCATTAATATAATTTTTGGAAAAGTTTCTCAAAAAGGTTGTAGCGTTGCCCTTTCTTCTTAATATACACCCCTAATGCTTGGCTTTGAATATTGGAAGTTCTTTTTCAATCCGAATAGAAGGAAACTATTAAAATGACAAGTAACGTACTAGTTATATCTGGAAAATCCCAAGACGGACACCAGTGTGAACAGATACTAGACGCTGCACTATAATGAAAACAAAAACTTTGGCATAGGCATACGTGTTAAACTGGATTTATAAACTCGTTGCCGTTGAAGTTGCAGTTCAGAAAGATTTGCAATGCATAAATTTTTTGCAGTTGATGTTCTTGATGTCTTGCACATGTGAATGTAGTCGCATTGCTATTACAATTATTCAATTCACTTTTTATTTTATTTTTTTATTATTTTATGATTTAATATTTAATATCAGACACTACTTTAACAATATCAATAAATTATGTA
>VTPC01005359.1:58883-71756 GCA_011009095.1 Ignelater luminosus | reverse complement strand
ATTTTAGAATTAACTTTTATTAATCTTACTACTTACTTTAAAACTAATAAATGGAAAATTGTTTAATTATAATTCTTCAAAGAACTGTTTTTGTTGTTTAAATGTAAACAAATGTCAATTTAAAAATTCAAATACGTTTGACATTTTCCAAACGTAGCTCAAATTTACGTGCAATCACGTCTGCTGTTTCTGGTGTTATTCTTGTCATACACCTTCCATTTAAATGGAATGCTAACGGTTCAATATATACCTCTTTTTTCAACATACGTTTCAAATAGGTGCGTACTGTCGTTGATTAAAAATAAATCTGTGACGCATGTATTTCTTTACGTGAAACATATATTATTTTCTTAGTAAATGGTGTAACGTATAAACATATTTTTTTGCATATACGTTTTCACCCCTCTCTACTCGGGGCGATAATAATTAATACACGGGAATGGAACCGTTCACAAAATCTAAAATATGAGATTTTTATATAATATTATGATTGCTTAGATTAGTGTAATTTATGTAACGCTCTTATTTAAAAACTATCAATTTACAATATTGGTATAAAAATTAATTGAACTGTAACATATTTTAAACACACTCATAAAGGCGTTACAATCTGAAGTCGCTTAAGAAGCTAGTATAGCGGAAGAGTACACAATGGCGAACGAGGAAACGTCCAATTATAAAAGTAAGATGCGAGATTAACAGCTGCGTATTGCAGTGACATCATAATCGTTTATACAAGACTCAAGAAAAAGCAATTTCTAATAATGAATATTTCTTCTATACCAGATAATATCGAAAAAAGTCGAATGCTGGTACATTTATTTCTCCTGTAAAACTTACAAATGTATTAAATCCAAAAGAGTGAACGACACATTAGTACAATAGTAAAAGTTTCATAGTAGTAGTATAGAAAATTCCATCTCAATATCGCATGTTGTTGTTAAGATATCGAAGAACAAAAAATTTTAAATGTAACTGTTTGATGTGTCTTGGTACATAAATAGCTGTTCTGGGAAGAAAATTGTTAGAAGAAATGAGTAATTGCCATATATGACAACGCTGTTTCGAAATCTAAAGTGTGGTTTAAAGGTTAAAAGTCGTGAATATAGAAAAGCAATGGAACTATCAAAGAAGTTGTATTAAAATGAAACTTTTTTTTAGTACATTGTATAAAGCTTTATCCCGATTCTAATTATTTTAATACAGACAAAAAATGATTTTATCTCTTACAGTAAGAGGCTACCAGTGGCGTAGATAATTGAGTGTAGAAGGTATAGGTGAATACAAACTAATTGACAAAATTTACTAGCAGGAATCCTGTGCAAGTTACTTGTTTTTATTTTCTTTTTACATAAAATAAAGATTATTATCTTATTATTAGAAAAAAAGTAGCTAGAAATCTCAGCGTTCTTGAGTTACGCCACTGCAATAACTTAGGCGGTTTTGTTTAGTTTTTATCATTAATCAGTAGATGTCGGTGATGTCGTTAAAAATTTTTAAATTTTGACAATTTATAAACAAACAAAAGTTAACCTACAAATCTACAAATTTCTTTTGATCATAATATTAAAAATTGTTCCAACTAACAATTATTTTAATATTCATTAAATTTAGTTTGGTATCTTGCACAGGTAAATATTAAATTATTCCACCTTTGATTTTAAACATTCCTTTTTATTATATTTGCAAAGTTGAGGTTACGAAAAGTTAAAGTTAAAGCGAATACAATTATATTTGTTACATGAAGTAATTAAAATTTATTTACTTCTTCAAGTTTATTTTAGGTAGTAATCCCTTGCAAACATGATACATGAAGCCCTATTCTATTTATGGAATTGTCCTGGTGATTTATTCACAATGAATAGTGAAGAGGTAAGATGCGTTTAAAATATATATAAAATGTAATAACTATGGTGGTTTGTACATATACTCTGTTTTTAATATAATACCTTATCCTAATTTTACCTGTATAATTCTGAGCTGTGCAAGTAGCAATAAAACTTTACTAAGATCGGGCATGTGTAAAACAGAACAGTTTGGTCAGAACTTTACTTAGAATTCTATTTTATAGGAATGGATTAATTCTGTAGATGTTCAGGATTTCCTACATCCTGGAGAAAGGAAGTTATTGCAAAGAATCATGACTATTGCGTTAAAATATCATCATATTCAAGAATTTATAAAAACTGTTGGTAATCAACATCTTATAATGTATGAAATCATTAATAAAGAAGGTACTTATTATTACTTGAAATTTAAACTAAGCAGGAGTTTTCATAATGTTTTCTAGAGCTTCAGTAATGTGATATAATTCAATGTCTTTTAAAAATAATTATAGATTGAATCAATATTCTTCTAAATTCAGATATAAAATTTTATATTTCAAGTAAAACTAATACTACAATAAACCTATTCTTTGTCTAGCTAACAACTTTTAAAATTTTCAGTTGATATCTCAAAAATAGATGTTAAACCAGGTCTGTATGTAAAAGCATTTTGTAATGGTGTTGATGAAGTGTTAGATGACTACAGAAAAGAAATAATAAATCTAGAAGAGATGCTTTTAAAAAATCCTCAACTTACATTAACATATGTATTAAGTTGCATCGAAAAGTTTTTAACTCTTTTTGAAGCTTTAACATCTATGATAAACTTTATAAAAAGGGAACAAATTCATGGTTGTTTATTAATCGGTAAATTGCAAACATACATTGATTATGGAGTGGCACCAGTAGCCAAGTCTGCCAACAGGTGATCTTTATTTTCTTAAGAATTAAAACATTTATAAGCAACTACTATTTTTTTAGAATCATACAGGCAATAAATACAGTATTTTATAGACATTTATGTAACTGGATAATTTATGGAGATTTAGTTGATACTTGTAATGAATTCTTCATAGGTGATGCTAATTGTGCTGATGAAAACTTTCTTTATCCTGAACAATTAAAAGAATCTGAAAATACAACTATAGAGATTTTCCACGATTCTTTTGTTAGTACATACATATCATTGATAATTATTTTGCTCGTATACTACAATTTTAATTGCTGTTTTTAGAAAAAACATAGAATTAAGCAACCAGCAATAGTTAAGAAATTCTATTTACGTACAGAAATGGTTCCTCCCATAATATCACTGGAAACTGCTGAAACAATTCTCTTTATTGGTCGTGTTGTGTGGATAGTAAGAAATGATCCTAAAAGATATTCTGATGATAAGTTTCATTTAAAATTTAAAAGAGATGTGTGGGAAGGTAAAGATGCTGAGCATTATAGAAAATTACAAGCTCTCGAAAGTCATCCAATTAACTTAGCTGTTTTTGATAAAACTATTGAAGAATGTAGGTTAAAGCTTACTAAGGTAAATATCAAAATATTTATTTTGCAACTTAATCTTGATGAATTTTTTCAAATTTTAATTTTTTTTAATGAAATAAGCATATTTATGCACCACTGTAAAGTATGCTGCTAATGAAAGAGCATGCCAAAAAAAATACCTTGCAATTTAAAACAAATGCTGATAATCTTCAGTATGGATCATTAAATATTTTTAACAAAATTTCTGATTTTTAGTATCTATGGAAAATAATGGTAGAAGAAGCAAATCTCTTAGATCATCTTCAATTAATACGAGATTATTATGCTTTAGGCCGTGGAGAGTTATTTCAGCAGTTTATTGTAGCTGCAGAAGATCACTTGAAAGAAACTCCAACAGATTATATCATTACAAATCTTAATTTTATATTTGCTGAAACTGCAAGAAAATTATACACTGACAATGATAAGACTTACTTACGTTTTGAATTGTCACTTCCTCGAACTCAAGAAAGAAATGCAGATGATGGTAATTCTGAATTATTTTGCAAAGATTAATGTAATTTTTGTTTTGGCAATAAAGTTAATCATGTTATTAAATAACTGTAGATTCCAATCCATGGACTCGTCTGGAAATCAATTTTAATGTTCAGTGGCCTTTGCATATTCTATTTCACCCAAAAGCTATGAATTTATACAATAAACTGTTTTGTTTCTTGCTGAGAGTGAAAAAGACTCATATAGATTTACATAAATTATGGTTGTTACACATGGAGGGAAAACAAAAGATGTAGGGCTATTACTTTACTTTTTTATTTTTCTTTGCATTAAAAGAATTATTTTTTCTAGAGATCCAAGTTTGTGGACTTTACGAAATAACTTGATGTTTATAGTCAATAACCTACAGTATTATTTGCAAGTAGATGTAATTGAAGCCCAATTCTCTATTCTTAAGAATTCTGTACAAAATGCAAATGAATTTGAAGATATCATCAGACTTCATTCAAGGTTCTTAAAGAACTTGTTAAATAACACATTTGTATTGGCAGCAGAAGAAGTAAGCTGAAATAAAAAGTTTTTATAATGGAGAAATTTACTTTTCTGAGTTTTCAGCCTACAGAACAGGAAGCTAAACATACTTTATACCAAATACCAACTTTAAAATACGAAGAAAATAGCTTGGTAAAACTTCTTTAATGAGATTTATGTAAATTGCAGATAATATTTTTAATTTTTTAGGTTTATAAAACTATTTTAGAAATATTGCACTTATGTGATGAATTTTGTTTAACAGTCAGCATTTGGGAGAGTGAATTAACTGAATTGGAACAAAATGAGCTGTTACGTTTAAAGAATCACAGTGATGTATTAATTGAAAAGTTATTACATCTTCTGTATTCGCTACATGAAAAAGCTTCTGGTCATCATTTGTTGCAATTATTACATCACATAGACTTCAATCGCTGGTTTTCTAAAAATAATGCTGGTTTAAATTTAACTGTTGCATATTGATTTTTATTTTGTGTCTAATAAACTTAATAATTATTATAAGATTATTAGAAGAATAGTATCTTAATATGGAATTAGTTAAATAGAATAAAATATAAAAACAGAAAGATAACATATCTTACAATAAATTCATGTTAATTGCATAACTATTTAGTTAAATAATATTAGAATTGTCTTAAAACAATTGTTATTAACAAATTTGCCTGTTGTGTTTTAAATTTTATATACACTAATCCATATTAATATTTAATTGTTACCAACTTATACTTTTTTACAGTATTAAATAAATAACAACAAATGAATTGATCATCATATTTTATTGTATTTTTCAATAATAACAATTACAAGAAAACATAACAACATCCCATCTTCCTTTCTATCACTTAAATAATTTACTAAGAATGTGTAATATACTAAATCTATGTGAAAATAATATCTTAAAAGAATTTTCATGGATATAATAATACATAAAATTAAATACTCAACAAACAGAATAACAGAATGTATGTTAAATTACATTTGAATACAATTTTATTAGAAATGATTGTTTTTTAAGTTGATTTTTAATTTTTTTTTTTTAGTGAAAACATAAATATAATCAGTGGCGGCCTGTTATAAGCCAAGCAGCCATGGCACCACCACAAAGACATTTCATTTTCCAATTTGAAAAAAATAATTTATACTCAGAATTTTCTCCTTGAAAGTCTGACCTTTACCAGAGATTAAAAAATTAAAATTGCTATTTCATAAATATAAATATAGTGAACAAGTGAACACCGCGCCTACAAAATGATAAAAATAAAAGTTTGAAGCCAGTCAAAGTGCGGCTCCAACGAGGGAGGGTGTTCAGAGTTAGCAAACTACTTGAGCCAAGCTAGAAGTGGTTCCCGCTCCTGCAGTCCAGTCACCATCGATACATGGTGCGGGTGCGTCGTGTTACTTACGCTACGCCCGGCTTGAAACTTGACGTGAAGTGCAATATGAACGCTATATGTGAGCTTTTAAAAAATCTTTTTCTACCTATTCTTTGGAAGAAAAGATCGAAATAAAAGAACTCGGAAGACTTCTGCCGGATTTAGATATTTCGAAAACACAGGGTGCCACCACTTCGAAATCTAAAGGACGAATTAGAAAATTTAATAAAAATGTTTATTTCAAAAATGACTGGATATGTTGGTGTGATGAGGAACACGCATTGTTTTGTTTTCCGTGTGTTTTATTCGATGGTAAACATTTGTGTTGTTAACATTGACTGATTTAAATGTAACTTTAATAGTTAATAGAATAGGATACTTTGATAAGTTGGTGAATATTCATTGTTTTTAGTGAATTGGAAAGCTAACATACAAAATTACAAACCCTTCCTTTTACTTAAGTTCGTACTTTTTAAAATTTAAATTTTCATAATTTCTAAAGTGAGAAAGATTTGCAATGTTGTACTTTAAAATTTTTATACCCTCCCCCTCGCATTGAACCGCAAAGTCGCGACTCTACCACCGCACCATACCATGTGCCGCCACTGAATATAATTAATTTCTTTCTTTAATTATAATTGCATTTATCATTTTTCTCAAATTTTTAGGAAGGGCAAAGATAAGGATAGGAAAAGGTAATCAAATCTGAGGAAATTACTTTTCAAATATTTACTTAGGCTACTAAGGAAAACTACGGAAAACATTAGCAAGAACAGTTGGTCCAAGAATTTGAACTCTGAATGTAAACTTGAGCATTAACCACTCGTCACCAAGACTGACCAAGGATGAAGAGAGAAGCGAGCTGGACTCCCTCCCATTTCCCCACCTCTGATAAGGATATCAAATACAAAACTATGTAAAATAGTAGATGCCTTAAAGTAATAAACATGTAAAAAATTTCATTCCAGTATCTCACCTTGTTTCTGAAATATTGAAAAGACAAGGAATTTTAAATTAGACTTTAACGCCCTATATCTCGAAAATGGTTGGGTTTCTGACCCATGTTTATTAAACTTTTATTTGATTAAAGTCTTAACATATGGTTGTATGTTTTCAGGAGCACATGTAAAATACCTACAAACTAAAAGCATCATTTCTTATTTAGTGAATTATTATCAAATTTCGCATATGACCTCAGAATACGAAGGTATTGCATTAATTTGATTCTACTTCTATACAGCCTTCATTCTGATTGTTATACAGCATTCACGATGTTTCTAGGTCGTATATGGCTGTGAAAGAATGACAGTTTGAGTATTGTAAACCGGGCTGTTTATCTATTAACTCGGATTGTAAAATCTTATTGATGCTTATTGTGCTTTAAGGTTATGATTTTATGACAGTTTAACCTCACGCTGTTGTTTTTTTTTGGTAACTCTGTAAATATAGGGAAAACTTGATTTCTATTTAACAAAACAAAACTAATCGGTATTAAACGTTTATGCAAAATTTTTTATCGTGAAACAGTGCCAAATGCAGCTGCAGGTGCAACAATTTTCAAAAGAAAAACACTTCCAACCTAACAAAATGGAAGGACGGCCTGTTACGACCCAGAAACATCGTGAATGGAGTATAGTTGTAAATATATTCCTGCTCAACTTATGTATTGAATACGATCAATCGATATTCAGTTCACATATAATCTCCATTGTTTATTTATTTATATTAAAACACAATAATGATTTAAAATAAAGTCTGATTTTGCCGCTTTTTAATTTCTTTTGCAAAGTTCCTATAATACACAGTGCTTTTTTTTTATCACTGGTCATAGGGATTTCCATGTTAAAATATCCACCCCATGTTAACTTTTGTTAGGATGAAGATTTAAACTTGAAATTTTACATAATGTAATTTGGAACTTCTTAGCATTATTTAGGTGGCTATGGAAAATTTAACATATCGTGACATTTTTGAAATTGTTGCTCTATCTTGCACTCCGATCTTTTTAATAATTTAATGCCGTTTTATACTGTTCAAGAAAAAATTGAAATGGTAACCACCTATATCCATAAACATTTTTATTTTTTTAAGCACTGTTTTTTATTTTAAAGGCATAATTTTCAGTGTAGTTGAAAGAAGTTTCAAATTACATTGTGTAAAAATTTCAAGTCTAAACCTTCATCCTAACAGGAGTTAACATGGAGTAGATATTTTAACATGGGAATCCCTATGGCCAGTGATAAAAAAATGCACTGTATTATTATATAAAAATAATGTAAAAGAACTTTTCTTTTAAAGTGGCCATATCAAATCTTTTTAATTTTTCTGGAATAAGACACATCATGAAATATGTCACCTATTGTATACAGTCTCTTTAGACTAGTTCTTGATGTATTTTTAAATTTTAGACTCTGCAATTGTAACCATTATCCTTAAAATATTTCTCTGCTTCTATGCACTAATAAGGAATTTTGTATGTTGGGTATATCAGGTTTCCAGTTTTCTAACCAAACGTTTTCCAAAATAAGTTTTCATGATCAGTAGTGTACGAGGGTGGTTTGATAAGTGTTTAGGCTGACCATGAAGTTGGCACCACAGGTCAAAATGCTTTTATAGTTACAATGGTCCATCCTTCAGATGGCACTGCTGAAAATGTCACCAATTTTGGATGCATAGTTTTTGTTTGACTGTCGTTTGGGTCAGTCGATGTCAATGATTTGTAAAGAATGAAGCCAGTCGAATATCGTTCAGTTACAAAATTCTTGCATTTGAAGGGTCAAACTCCAACGGAAATAAAAGCCAAGTTGGATGCTGTCTACAGGGAGTCTGCCCCTTTGTTCGCCACCGCAAAAACTGGGTGGCAGAGATCAAATGTGGCCATACAAGTCTGTTTGATGAAGAGCGTCCGGGAAGGCCAAAAACAGCAACCGTTGAGGATATCATCAAAAAAGTCCATAAAATCATGTTAGATGATCGTTGAATGAAAATAAGAAAGATAGCACAGACTGCAGGCATATCAACAGAACGCGTTGTTAAAATGTTACATAAAGATTTGTACATGAGGAAGCTGTCCGCGCGATGGGTGCCGCGCTTGTTGACATTGGATCAAAAATGCATGTGCATGGACATCTCAAAGGAGCTGTTGGATTGATTTAAGCGTAATTCAATGAACTTTTTGCAGCAATTTGTAACTGTTAATAAAACATGGGTCCATTATTACACATCAGAGACCAAACAGTGGACTTCAACAAGCAAACCTGCTCCGAAGGAGGCGAAGACGGTGCCATCGTCAGGGAAAGTAATAGTGACTGTTTTTTTGGGATTCACATGGCATATTGTTCATAGACTATTTGCAAAAACGAAAAACAATAACAGAATTGTATTATGCTTCATTATTGGACAGGTTGAAGAAAAGAATCCAGTCCAAATGACCTCAAATGCAGAGGAAAACAGTTCTCTTTCATCATGACAATGCGCCGGCTCACACGTCGATGATCGCAATGGCCAAGATTCATGAACTTGGCTTCGAGTTGGTTCCCCACGCCCCGTATTCTCCAGATCTAGCCCCAAGCTACTATTTTCTCTTTGCAAACATAAAAACATGGCTTGGAGGAAAGAAATTCACGAGCTATGATGAAGTGATAGCCACTTGTGAATGCGTATTTTGCAGACTTTCAGACATCGTATTTTTGACCAAAGAAACGCTTCGTTCTATGTTAATCTAAAGACTTATCGAACCACCCTCGTATATCTACATAATTAAGTAAAAAAAAAAATTCAATCAGTACATGCATTAGTTAGAAACAAAATATTAAACTGCGATATTCACATTTTAAAACTTATAAGAATCATAACTACATACATAAGCAGAAGTTTTTTGTGAAAAGAAAAACATTAACTTTGAGAACAATCTTGTTAAATCATTTGAAGCAAAAATGCTTTTCCATATAAATATTTAAAAAATAAACTGAAAGTAACTGATGTCTGAAATAGTTACACTATATCATTTTAAGGTTGCTTTAAACTATTTTCAGTGAAAAACGGGAACTGAAAATAATTCTTTAATGAAAACGCAAAACTTCAAATTTTTCAAATAATAGGATTTGACTCAATATTTTTAACCTTCAATACATTCACAATATTATTTGGAGCTGCTGTAGCGACTAAGCATAATTCGTAATGAAAGCAGACAGAAATTTAACATCAATTTGTTGCCTTCTGTATCAATGAGTGTTTTTAATAGTTCAACAATGACAGTTTAAAATTATCAATTTGCTTAAATATATTTATATTTTTAGTGGTGAGCTAATCAGTCTGTTTTGGAAGTTAATGTTTTTCCCTACATTGACAATAAGCAAGAAGCGGTATCAAATAGTTGATAGTCCAGTAAAGTTGTCCACATACCTGACCGCAATGCATTTAAACACGTTGAGTTTATCAATATTACTTAGGCGGACAACTAAACATGTGCAATTCATGTAAGATAGTGACGTATTTTCTGCAAGATAAGTGCAGGCCAGTGGTGCAACACATTTTCATTTTATTATGTGCATGTGTACATACATTGATATAATACTTGGTAAACGCTCCACTGCTGGCATGACCACGTCACCGATTATTTTCATGACGCCTCAACTAACTGATACCGCTCCTTGACAATAAGTAAGCTATCCTGATAATTATCATGAATGCATTTCAAACAGAAAATAAAATTTACATAAATTTATACATCCAATTGTTTTAAACTACACATTTATTAATTTCAATAGTTTTTTTGTTATTATTTGTGTTATCATATTGTTATCGACTTTGTTGTGATTTACTAATGTAATGATTGTACCTTATGTGCACTATCACCGCTTTGTAAAAATTACTAAAATAAGTTAAAATCCTTAATATTTCTTTTTCATAACTTTCATAAAAAGCACCATATCTGAAAAAAATGTATTTTACAAAATCCACAATTCCACATATGAATTATATGAATACTTACTTATAAATACTACTAATACAATAACCAACATGATCCACATCCAGCACTTCCATGCTCTCTTGGAATGTTCAGTTAGTTTGTTAGATTCTACTTTTAGCTTAGCAAAATTATCATCAGTTAACTGCGTTGATCTACCTGCAACCTATTAGATTAACTGCAGTTAGAATCTACTATGTAAATTTACAAGTAGATGGTACATACCTCTGTATCTTTCTTAATAATCCTATTAGCAAGTTCAGACTGCTCTTTCAAATTTCTAGTAAACAAAAGCATCTCATCTGCAATTTTCTGTTGTACATTCTGATGGTAATCAATTAATTCATCTAAATCATCTGCTTGTCCACTACTTTTAACATCACGCTGCCTTAGGCCTACAAAATGGAAATCCAAGAAAATGATTAAAGTTTATGAGTTAAAATTTGATTATCAATTAGTAGCGCTATGCAGTTTTAGGTTTTTGACTATCACCATTTCCCAAATCACATTATTTGCACTGGTCTGCACATTTGCTGTGTATCACTCTACCACAGACACAATTTAAGTGTGAATTGTGGTGGTAGTTATTTGCAAATGTATTGCCTAAAACTACCTAGCATTATTGACCAATTACATATTAGTATATACCTAACAACTGTTCTCGTTCAGACAGGTTTTTCCCTTTCTCTTTTTCTAAATACTCATCATAACTTTCAGAAGCATCCAAACCTAAAGTTGACTTCAATTTGAATATTCGCCTACGATAATCATTAATAGCTTCATTAGAAGTTACGCTGCAAAACAAATTTGATGTATTAAAAATAAGCAAGAAATTAATTTTGTAAGACAGTATTATTTACCATGGTGATGTATCTTCAAGATCTTTCAACATATTACCTAAAGATTCTACATAACGCGGAAGTCTGTCATCATCTTTCTGTTTAGTCTTTAACATAACTTCACATTTGTTTAACAAACGACGAAAATTAATCTCCATTCGTGATAACCCCATTCTAAAACATGAAATTTATATAATTTGTTTTTATTTTTACACTATTTGATTTGAAATAATAAATTACAAAATTAAAATTGACTGAAATTTCAATTCCAAGTTACAGAGTCTAGAAGTCAAGTTTGCATACTTCAACTAAGGTGAGGAGTAAGATATTAAAATGCATTTTCCTTGCCTGGCAAAAGTGATGTAGTGATACATTAGCTACATACTAGATGACAACAATTCTAGTCTGTAGGTGTTAATTTTAACTTCAATCTATGCAACCGATGCAAAATTCTCAAGAAATAACACTTTGTTTTTTGCAGTTGCCAAAATTCCAGAACAGTTAAACAGATTCAGTAGTACTATTTCTAGCTACATAGAACGAAGTAATACATGGAAATTAGAGTGTATTGCATATAATAAATTAACTCGTTTTGATTATTTGTCTAACACTTGACCACATATTTGAGATATCTTATACAAATTTGAGGAAAGGATAATCTTTTTTTATTTTGAACATTCAATCAATACTTTATTGATGCACAATTTCTCAAATTTCTTATAACATTATAAGAAGCTGTAGTATAAAAATTTTAATATAAATTAGAAAAATTATTATAAAAGCAACAAGTGATTATAACTCTCAGTGATATTTAGGGCTTGTTCGAAAACATTGCCCAAGCATAAAGCAACTATAGGGTAAGTTCGCCTAAGTCCAGTCATTGCTAATAGTCAGCCACAAAAACAAAATCAAAAATAAGAATATAATGTACATAAATATTTGAATTCAGAATTTATTTTTCCAGTAGTCAGCTACTCTTCCCGCCAATAATAATTTAACTGCCATAAAGCCTAACTTAAAAGCTTTTTTCATGTTGCTACATGTTTGGTATCACGCTTAAGAGGCTGTGCTTTGATAAGTAAAATCTCTATATTTGCTTGGTTAGATGCTATGTAGAAATAGCGAATGGGAATTTATAAGATCATATATTTACAAAGCAAATATTTGTTTTAACGTAAATAGATAGTAAATACTTAGAAATATTTATTATTGGCAATTGGCATTAATAATAGGGTATATTCCAATTTTTCGGAAAAATGATTTTTAGCAACTTTGTTTATCAAAATAAGTAACATATATTTTATTTAGCGGAAATTTTTGTTTTT
>VTPC01005359.1:0-53883 GCA_011009095.1 Ignelater luminosus | reverse complement strand
CTGCGTATAGGGATTATGAAGTAGACCAACTTTTTGAAAATCCTTTGTTCTTTTCAAACGCCGACCGATGACCTTGAAGTAACAGTAGGAGGGTAGTACCGATATTTCGAACAGATGTCGCTACGCTAATGTCAGTGGCGTGTGTAGATTTATTTATGGACATTATGAATTACTAGAAAGGCTACCATTGCATTTTCTGTTATTAAATTGTATTAAATTAAAGAAGAGGATGTAAATCATGCACAAATATCCAAAGAAATTAAATTTATCACAATACATTTTAGATACATTATTGTTCTTGTACACAAATATCTATCTTCAATGGTTACATTTAAATAAATTAGTTGTTTTCATATTATTTATAAAAAAATTATTTTGCTACGTATGTTTTTTATTTATACATGTATTATGTACAACTATTGTTTTTTATCGACATTTACATTAATATTATTTCTCTTGTTTTACAAAATTTAAATAAAATAAGATAAAATTACATGCAATATGATATAAACTGCTAACTATAATAATTAACTTATTGCACAGGTTGAAAATATTTTATGTTTCTAAACTAATTACTAAATAATCCAGGAATGATTTATGCTAAATTTCAATTTGTATTTTTTATACCCATTGACATAATTAACTTGTTATGATTTGAAATGGCTTACTTTGAATTTCTGAGTCTTTGCTAGAGCCGTTGAAACTAATTTAGATTCTGCTTTGTCTTGACAGATTTGTTCTCTGTGGAAGTTCAATTTAAAAATCAAAATCATATCAATAGTGCTATTGTTGAAAATATTCTTTAGAAAACAAAATTAAATAAAAAAGTTTGACATTGATAATTCTTAGATGTTGAGAAAGCATACGATTCAATTAGTTATGAACACCTAAAGAACATTATTACATCATCTGCCATTCCTTTAAAACTGCAAAATCTAATTATTAATCTGCATACAAATAAAATGAAATCATTTCAGATAAATATTTTTATTTAATCAGAAACTGATGTAAGCAACAAACATGGATTTGATCTATTTAATGATTCAGACATTTGTCCTGTCTCAATTATTGATTCTGCTGATACTGTAATTGTTGCAAAAAATATTGATGCTGGTAAAAAACTACCTACCCTATGTACATAATAAAGTAAATCACATTAAATTAATTTAGAGTGCAAATAATAATAGAAATCTATAACACGTTGGACTTAAGAAATACACTTTTAAACAAAAATGTTTCAATTCAATGCAATATTTTCCGCCCTGCCTTTTCTTTTTCAAAAAAACTAGTTGTTGGTATATAAAAACTGCAACATGTCTTGGAAAGCGAGGCTCGATAAATAGCTTGAAATATGCAACTGTAAGTTTATCCTGCAGTGGTTGATTAGCAATCTGCAGCTGTTTCCTCAATGACTGAACTTGTTGAAATGAACGAATCTTAAGCCGCAATGCTTTTTTCTCGGTGTCCTCTCACTCAATGAATTTGAGGTTTGGATATGCTGAGAGGGTGGTGAAGACATATTAGACACTACGGCAAGATCAAGAGGTTCTGTTGTAGGTGGTACTTGTATATGCACATTATAATTTATTATTAAACATGAAATTTGTAGGAAAACATTAACAGAGTCAATACAAGCAAACATATAATCTTACTTTAAACAATACCTGTTTGTTTATTAAATTTAGAAATAGCTTTTAATTTGTTTCATTTAAATTATATCATTTGAAATATCGTTTATCTCTATAACAAAACAGAAAATTAAAGTATTAAAAAATTCTTAAATAGTGATACTACAATATCCTTCTTGCAATTTAATGAATTTTAGTAATGATATAAATATATATTTGTGATTATTTCAAAAGTATAAATAATAAATTATTACTTAACAGTCTTCATTAGATGAGTCGAATTAGTAAATATTAAGACAATGTTCTGCTGCTTGCTGGGTTATTATTGTTGGTATCACATTTGCAGCAAGACATTTCTTATTTCTGCCTTTAATGAGATTGTCTTCAAAATGTGCTGAGCAGATCTTATAATATGAAGTTTGCACCAACACATCTAAGTTATTATGGTACATGTGCCCATTCTTCACATCTACAATATTTATTATATCAATACAACATCATTATAATTAATCGGAAGTAACAAAACTTTTGTTCCTTACCTTTGTTTATTCCTGGGAAATTTAAAAAAATGTACATTAAACGTTTCGTTATTTGCATGGCACCCTGTCACCATACAAATGCTTCTCAAAGACATTTTGTAAAAATTCACCAGCGTTAAATGAACATTAATGAATGAAAACCATGAAAACGTGCACAGAAAACGCGTACGACACTGGTCTAACGTAGGTCTAACCTCAATTACTATATGCCGGTAACATCGCGCTGCGTTTGACCGTCGCGACATCTATTCTAGAATCGCGAACCACCCTCCAACCCTGCTGGTTTGTTTACGAGCTAGTTTCCCGCTTTTTTAAGAGTTGTTTTACTTCTATAATCACTATACGCTGGTGAGCCGCTCAGGCCGATCCGCCAGGTGTCGGTACATCAAAGTGAGCGCGTGGATTTTGCGTGCTCGATTTGGACGGACTAATTGACAAAGTTGGCATTCGGCGAACAACTTTTAATTTTTTTAAGGGCAGTATTCTTTAAGTTATCATTATGGAATGATCATAGGAGCAATATGTATGCTTTTAATAGACACATACCAAAGTTTTGAAATACTACATATGAAATTCGAAACAAATTATATTTTAACATTATTAAAAAATTTTGTTCACCAGCGTTTTCGTCTCTTATTTTTCTTGCGTAACAATTGGTAGATTATAATAAAAGTGGCACTAGCCAATGCAATTTTATTCTTCATGGTAAGAATGTAAACGCTCAACTGATGCTCGTGTGCATCCCATGGATCGATGCTCGTGCGCTTCATAAACGAATGTGCACTAGAGGTCCATATGAGCGCCATATCAGCGAAAATGTGCTCATTTGGCGCTGATGCGGCTGAAATGCTCAAGTGAATACGCACCTTTACAAACAATAAATTTTAACAATAACACGCAACAAATGACAATAATATAATAACATAACACAAACTGTTCACCTGCGATAAACATCATGATCGTCTGTCAGTGTTGTAGCGCTTATGCGTTTACTAAAATATGACGTCAGTTGCACGTTCGCAATAGTAGATGTTTTAGGACAGCTGACCGATTTTAAATATTTAAGCATTTTTTAATATGAAATAATTATTAAATTTATTTTATTTTTGCAAAAATACTTCATCTAGGGCTTCTTATAAACACAAAAGTATTTAAAAATGAAATAAAAACCGAATAATAAAACATGCGATTCTTCCCTATTACTTTTTTTCTAAAGTCTAAATTCTAATAACCCCAATCTTATGAACTGACGTTTAAACTTGTCAAATCTGAAGTGGAACAACAGCGCCTCTAGCGGAGAAAAAAATCGTTATTGAGCTCAATTTGCAATCGTCTTTTGTTTGGTGTCGGTACTTTGTCTCACAATCAACTGGCTTTGAAAGGAAGATATGCGAGATATGCAATTAACGCAAACGGAACGGTAACATGAACGTGAAAGTGCGAACCTAACGTTTGCCTTGACATGGATTTTTACTGTATTTATTAATGTAAACTGTGAATCTTCCTTTAAATGTTAATATGGAAAACATGATATTTTTAATTTCGACGCCAGATGTCGCCCACTTTGTGACGATCGTCAATTTAATCTCAATCTTAAATTTAAAGCCTACTTTCACGATCAATTAATATCAATAACATTACCAATCGTATTAATATAAAAAGTAGACCGTGATCAAAGCACCTTATAGTTCCTAAAATCGTCAATAGCAAAGTGATTATATCACGACGTCAAGGTATACCTTATTAATACCTGGTGACTAGATAATAAAATGCTTAATTGCTATTGGTTAATTTTGTAATGAATTATATAATTTGAAAAATTAAATGTTGTCATTGGCATAATACTCATTTTATTGCTAACCTATAACAAGAGAGAAATCACAAAATTACTTTGGTATACTTAAATGCTGTAGCTCTTTTAAATTGTACACAAAAAATTGCCTAATACGAACTACAAAAGTGCAATACTTCTCTTACTATCGATGTTATTGTAATATTAACACTCGAAAATAATTAAATTACAAAAAGATTGTATGCTTTTAAAAATGTCATACAAAATAAATTAAAAATATCAATAAAAATAGTCAATACCTGGAATGGAATATTAAAAACAGCTGGAAAAGTGATATAACCTCAAATTGTTTTCTTGAACAAGGTATGTGAAATT
Source organism: Ignelater luminosus (assembly GCA_011009095.1). Lineage (NCBI taxonomy): Eukaryota > Metazoa > Arthropoda > Insecta > Coleoptera > Elateridae > Ignelater > Ignelater luminosus. The sequence goes on along the minus strand of VTPC01005359.1, from coordinate 49,549 downwards.
CTTCAAAACACTTAAGATTTTATAACGCGATGACAGATTATTATTGGAAATTCATGCCAGTATTGGAATTGAAAACATGAACTGTTTTCTTTCTGTGTAAAAATATAAAAATACGCATAACTGTACAACTCAAGTTTACCTTATTTTAAATTAATGCCACATTTTCAAACCAATTTTTAAAATACCAGCTACCATGGTAGGTTTGGTTTGACTGACGTGTACTTCTGTTCATAAATGTCATTAAAAGATTTTCTAAATTTTGTATTTTAATTTTAAAATAATTATTAAATTCAGATAATCTTAAAAATGTTTGCAATTAGAAATTCTAGATTGATATCAAATTGGTTAAAAGCAGAGTTAAACACTGTTTTTCTGTGTCGCAGTGTTCATTTAGTACCTGTCGTTATTGAACAAACAGGTAGAGGAGAACGTGCATATGATATATATTCACGTCTTCTTAAAGAAAGAATTATCTGTTTAATGGGACCAATCAATGATACATTAAGTTCAGTTGTAATTGCCCAGTTATTATTCTTGCAATCAGAATCTACCAACAGACCAATTCACATGTACATTAATTCTCCTGGTGGGAGTGTAACTGCAGGATTAGGAATTTACGATACCATGCAGTATATTTTACCACCAATTTCGACATGGTGTGTTGGTCAAGCTTGCAGTATGGCTTCCTTATTATTGGCAGCTGGGGCAAAAGGAATGAGGTATTCTTTACCTAATTCTCGTATAATGATACATCAGCCTTCTGGTGGTGTTCAAGGTCAAGCAACTGATATTAAAATTCAAGCTGAAGAAATATTAAAAATTAAAAAATTATTAAATAATTTATTTGTGAAACACACCGGTCTAGCTTTAGAACGTATAGAAGAAAGTATTGAAAGAGATAAATTTATGAGCCCTACTGAAGCTCAAGAGTTTGGAATTGTCGATAAAGTGCTTACAAGTCCACCAAAAACATTTCATTTGGAAACATCCAAAACAAAGAAAACTAGCATAACACAAGTTGCAAATGCAAGCAAAGCATAGCATTAATTATAGAATTTTGGATTATTTGTAATTAGCTTAAATATATCATTTTTAATGTCAGTTAGAAGCATATTATTAATTTAACACTAATAGGTAATTTTCAGAATAAGATTTTGTGTATGGCACAGCCATCTTTAGTGCTCTAGGCCAGAATGGTTAATCTGACAATACTTTGTTATTTCACTGTTTCAGTAACTGATATCACACAACATATTAGATTAAAATAAAAAATTAAGGATCGATTTATAGAAAGTTAATTAAACTTTTAATGGAGATTAAAATCTAGCACTGAAGAACAGTTAGTTCTGATAATCTGATTGGCCAGAATATGCAGTGACAAATATCAAGACTGTATGGCAGGTTAAGTTTACTGTCACTTTTTAACAAACATGGTTTTCTTTCAAGAACAAAAAGGTTTAGAAGTAGTAGAAGATTTAATGATAACTAGGAATATTTTGTTTTCAATACATTTGGTGAATTTCAAAATCAATTTCCAAATTTAGTAGTGCCAGTATTTCTAATAAATCACCATAGTTCAAATGAAATCTTATTTGTTTTAACTACTGATAAAAGTATGACTGAAATGCAGACTTACATCATTCTGTCCATAGCCAACCAAGGATACATATTTCGTGGATCACTTATGACATCTACTGCAATCTTTTGACAAAATTAGCCTAATGCACACATTCTCAATTTTTAACTTTTTGATGTGGAACATCAAAGAAAGTTGTGGTGGGGGCGTCATATCAAATGACGTCACACCAATCACAATAGCATTTGTGGTCACATGGAGTTTTCTTACATATTTTTATATTTAAGGATTGTTTGTTCATCCTGCATGAAAAGTATATGGTACAATGAAGTTGCACTATACTCAAGATACAAATGTAGTGTAGCAAAATTGATGAAATAGTTCCTAAAACTCTATTATGTTTGTTGTATAAGCTATAATTTCCATCTACACCAATCTACACTTGCAAATGTAATTTGTTATAAATTGTGGCAGGAAAATTACTTAAATTATACAGTTTAACAAGAAACAGTGCATAGTGTAACATACATCACAATCGATGAATACATTGTATACCTAACAAACTTTTATTGTATTTTAATTTTTATTGTAATAATAATAATAATAAATCTAAATATATTTTTTGTTTTAATGATTTAAATTTAAAACATGCCGATTTTAGCAATTCAATCACCTGTATATTAATGTTTTTCCTATGTTCTGCAGCTTATTAAAAACATTAAATATGGAAAGTAGTATACGGCAAGGTAATCCCATTCTTACTGCACAAACCATTTCAAAGTTAGTTGGAAAAATTAAAGATCAACAAAACAACGCTGCTGAGTTAAAGTACCTCAAAGAAAAATGCATTTTATCTGAAGACGTAGTTGTAAGCTTAACTGCCAGTAAGGCACTTGTTGCATTAATTGAATCTGAAACAGTTCAGATTTCTTCTACTTTAGCTGAACTTGTGTCATCACTGTCACTTGCAAGGTAGGTTCATTCTTTAATCTTAAGAGTTAATGAAGTTTGTATAAATAAAAATATTCCATACGTTAAATTTCAGATCATTTGTTGGAATTACTTCAGCAATAGGTGATTTATTACAAATGGATTTAAGATATAAGTTAGAAACCACTGAAAAATATAAATGTTCATTTAATTTACGTGCACCTCAACATCCATTAATTTCAATATTAAGTCAAAAACAAGAAGCATGGATGGATATTTTGAATAAAATAAATGATTTTTATCAAAACGAAAATGATAAGTAAGTACATATTAATAATGTTATTTAAAAAGTATTTCAGTTTATTTTGCTATATTTTAAATTTATTGCATCTTATCTCTCAGAAAACTTAAAATTGCCCAAAATACAAACTCTTAGCTTAAGTCACTTTGTACGTATTATGTTAATTAATTTCAAAATTATGAAATCCATCTGTTAAGAAGGTTTTATGGGATGAACTAGCAGATAAAAATTTAAATCTTGAATATAATGCAGATGTAAAGTTAAATTTGCTCTTGAAACTTACTTATTAAAAATTGTCTCAAACTTCTCAAAACCGAATTAATGTCAATAAATATCACAAGTTTTCCAAGAAAATTGTCTTAAAATATCACAAATTTCTCAAAAGAATTTCTTAAAGTACCAATGCGAGGCTTGATGGTTTAATGAGTAGTATAAAAGTGAAACGATATTTTCTGAGATTTTTAAAATTTCCTCTTACTTAACAGTGATATATAATACATAATATTTTATCTACTACTGTTAAATGAATCCATTGTTTAATATTATTAAATTTGGTTTTTTTTTGAAATTCGTAAATAAACTATTGTATTTGACTCACATATAATGGTTATTTTGTCACTCAGATAGATAGGCGAGTGTTGCACACTTCATCCTCATCGAGAATAATAGCCATTACATGCTCATTAAATAATGTATTATTAAGGCTATACTATCAAAAATCTATTTCTTTTCTATTTTAGAGCACTGTTCTATGCCAACGAATTACTTTATCCATTTTATATGTATACTATTTGTAACCCTAACAATGAAGTACCTGAACTTTTCCAGTATAAACTATGGAATTTCCTTATTCACGGTGTAAATAAAGACCAGTCTATTGATGTGAAATTATATATTATTGCATGGTTGCAGGTAAAGTATGTCTTTAGTCAATTTAAATGATTAGTTTAAAAGTTTTGTATAGGTCATTCTACAGAAAAGTGCAAAATGCAGGCTTCTAGCAGTGTTTATAGTAAACATTTTTAGAGATTTGTTTTTGGATAACCTTTAGCAAATAAAGTTTTAAATTCCAAAAGAATAATATAGTTACAGTTGGATTTTTACCTATTTAGAGTGAAATCTTATTTAGTAATTTTACGTATGTCTTTGAACTGTTGACACTATCACACAGCTATCATAATAAAAATATAACTAACTTGCAAATATGAAACACGGTTGGTAGAGCAGAAGTGTTGCAAGTTATTACAGACAATTTTGCCAGAAGTGAAGATTTTTAAAAGTGCTTTGAAGAGTTGAAGAATAATTTATTTTAAATTGAAGATTTTTCAGTTGCTACAACTTAAAACAAAAAAGAAATTGAATTTTTGTTACTATAATATTGGTGGGTTTTGATGTTGTTTTTTAATATTTTAAGAATATTTTTCATAATCACCCTCAAACTAGTTTTTTAAATTAATAATAGAGGTTGCTATGATCTCTGTTTTTTCCAGTTGATTGTTATACAAAGTACCAACAAACAAAAGATGATCGTAAACTGAGCTCAATAACGATTCTTTCTCTGCTAGAGGCGTTGTTGTTCCACGTCAATTTATTAGTTATTAGAATTTAAATTTTAGAAAAATGTAATAATTATTGCCTTGTTATTGCATATTATTCTTTGCAAAACAAGTGTATTTCCTATTTCTTTGGAGTAATCTTCATCACTTTCACAGTTATTGTTTATAAATTGCTGTAAAATCGATTTCGTAGTGGTGGTGCAACCGTTTTTAATAAACAGAGTTAACTGAAATAACTGTCATGTAATTTGTATGATCAGAACAGAAATATAAGTTAAGTTTCCAAAAACAAGGCATTAATAATTACTTTTTTCTAAAGTTTAAATTCTATAACCTCAATCTTACGAACTGATGATTAAAATTGTCAAATTTGAAGTGGAACACCAGCACCTTTAGCAGAGAAAAAATCGTTATTTGCGATCGTCTTTTGTTTGGTGTCGGTACTTTGTTTCACAATCAACTGGTTTTGCGTTTTTCTAAAGTTTTTATACATATACACATAAAGATAATAGTTGAGCAGAGTTGCAGTATTGAAGACCATGTCTGATTCTAAATACATTTTTTAGAATCAAATTTCTGTAGCAGTTTCGAATATTTAGTCTAACTGTCATTGGTGATATTAAGACATTAGTCTATCAATAAAAAAATTCTAAATTACAAAGGTGATCTACCAATCTCAACTTCGCTCAACTCTTATCCATAGAAACTCCATGTTTTTTTCCTATACCTGAAGAATTTTGAAGTTGATAAGAACATTGACTTTTGACATCTGGCAACATTGATTACAGATAAAGTTAGGAGTTTAGTGGTGCACATAGTACATACAGTGTGTAAATAAAGTAAGGGATAAAATTCAAATCACAGGTCCCAGAGTAGTAAACTAAAAAATCAAAATTAACATCCATAAAATCTGGAGGAAAAAATAAAATTGACGTGTGCAAGCTTTTCTTCCAAACAGCGATAATAAAAAAATGTGAATTTTATTCCTTACTTTATTTACACACTGCATTTCATATTGTCATTAGTAATGTTAAATAAAATGATATCATTCAAAAACAGGTACTTTTATCACTGAAGGGAGCAGAGAAAAGCTTATGTTTGTGATATTTATCTCATTGCAGTACAAAGACTTAGAACTATGCCTAATAAAATGAGTTATATCTACTATAAGACATTGAAAAACATTAAAAGGAAAAGGAAAGATTTCACATCAAATCTGACAGAATCTGACTTTGATATCCCTGACTTTTTTGTAACTGGAAATCTAAAAATACTTTGATGTTTGATAAAATAATTTTTTTTGGCAAACAAAACAAATATGTGTCTTCTTTGTTTTCTAGAAAGTTGAACTTGAAAACATCAAGATCAAATTCTATCCGATTTAACATGAAATTACTTAAAGTTTGGTTATCAATTTTTACTTTTATTTTCTCTAGCTATTTCACTAGCATTAAATGTATTAATACAAAAATGCATTTTTTTCAGATATCCAAAAAGAGACATGTTTTAAAAACTTCCAGCTTCTTAATTGATATGTTACAGTTGCATAATGCATCACAAAATAAAAATATTAAAGATGTCTTAATTCTATGGTTAACTTCACTTGTTTGTGAGCTAATTAAAAATGACTGTGATCCACGAAATGTTATAATGTGCCTGCATGATACATTAAAATCATATGATTTAGAACATTTGTCTAGTACCATGTTAGTAATATTAGCTAACAGCATTCTATTATGCCCATCTGTTTATTTACATGATTTGCTGATATTATGTAAGTTCTTTGTTTTAGTTTCTTTCTAGATTATAAACTTTCTATAAACTTGTTATAGGTAAATTTATTGTATTGCTAAATACATCAAATATGTTTGCTGTACAAACAATAAGAATATCACTATTGCAGTGGATAGCTTATGGATGTAGCTTAACTGCCAACTCGTTACGATTAGCTAATGATATTTTATTACATATAGAAAATAGTAATAAATATGTGAATGGCAAAACGAAGCAACTCTATTCAAATAAGATCTTCCAGTTTTTAAGAAGTACTAATAAGCACGTGCATATAGCAGTAGAATTAGTTGTACTGTCAGAATCATTAACTTCAAAAAATATTTTGCATTGGTTAAATAAAGCAGACAAATTGCCAGTGTATACATTAAAGAATATGTTCAATTATTTTGTAGCATTACTTCTATATGAATACGAAGATATTAAAATAACATTGAAAGTGATAGAAATCCTGCTTAAAATTACAGATTCATACAAAGAATTGACGTTTTATCTCTTAATATTAATTCTTTGCAAACTTTCAAATTCAGTAAATTCAGAAGTTCATTTTAATTTAATAAAAGCATTACCAAAAATGGCCGTTTTAAAAGAAAATCTACCATTAGTTTTAAATACTCTTGAAGTATTGAAAAAGGGAATGTTTAATTTGAAGTCTTTTCCTATTACATTATATTTTGATCTCTGGAATACTGATGTAAAATGTTATCCATATTTACAAAATTTGTTAGTGTCCACCTGTGAGAAAACAGAAGATATAAACCAATGGTGGGAGTTTCATGTCGCAAAAGCACATGCTCTAAAGCAAATCTGTTTAAAACGGTTGGTTTATTAATAATGTATCAATTTTTACTTTATTTTAATATTTAAATTTTAGGCCTGAAGTTCATGGAGGTGAATTAGTTGGGCACTTATCAGAAATCTTAAATAAATGTAGTGATACAAATGGTGAATTACCATCTGCTTTAGCTATTGATGGTATAAAAGCTTTATGTAATGCAGGAATCATTGATTTTACAAGTACATGGAATGAGTTATCACGTCGTTGTAATTTAGAGGCTCGAAATGCTGTTATTAAAAGGTATCTTATGTTCACATAATTATTTTATATTCCATTTCAAATATTAGATGAATAACCAAGGATTACTATGATTTCTAATGCACTTTGCGTATTTTCTAGTTTATGTAATTTTATGTCTGAAGCAGCTTATTTTGAGTTATCAGAATGTCCAGATAAGCTACTTGAAGATATAATAACCAAACTATGGTATTATGCAACATCGCATGAAAATATCGAAGTAATTTCTGCAGCTTTTAAAGCTTTAGGGTGTTTTACTTTAGAACAAGTTTCACCATATCTACCAGATACATTTAAATCTTCTGATACTGATTCAGGATGTTCATCATTTGGTCTAATTTATGGTAAGACTCTTGATATTATCCAAAAAGGACTTTTTGTTAAATTAAGCAACAAAAATTGCTTATTACTGTTTGATCAATATCTTCTTGATTAAAGGCTTGATAAAATCCCATGAAGATTTTAATCATTTTAAGAGGCTCTAACAAAACATTAAAAGTCGTATATTATTAAAGTCTACATTCAAGGTACAATAACTGTTTTATCATTCAAATTGCAGGTGAATGCTGGATAAAGCTATTAATGTATAATCAAAATGCTGCTGTGGATATTATAGGAGATTTCCTTATTAAACATATATCAACGGAAATAGCAGAATATCGTAGTGGAACATACACAGTTACAGGACATCGGGAGCCACAAAATTTTAGTTATTTACCAGAATATAGCATTGTGAGAGCATTAGGAAATTATATTAAAAAAGAGGTAAAAATTCATACAAATCTAATGTTTGTTTAAATTAATGCTAATAGGAGTATATCTACTACATGAAGGTACAAAAATGGCAACACTCTGTACATAAACATGTATATTTACAATGCTTGCGAATATTAAGTCAGCAATATAGTAAACCTTTGCCACCAATGGATTGGTGTTTTCTTCAAGAATTAGTACATGTTCCAGAAGCTCGATCTCATTGCATTACTTTAGCTTCACATCAAGTTCAATTATCTGGTACAGCTAGAAGATTGGTGGAAAATTATATTGCTGCATTAACAAATATGACCTGCAATGTAAGTTACTGTGTCCTTTTCTTAAAAATCTAATTAACTAGTTGTATATTTAGGATGAAGACATAAGAACTGTTTATAAAAATTTGAAATATCTTTGTAATAGCATTCAGCCCATAACATTACGACCATTTATCGAAACTTCGCTAGCATTTGCAATGAAGGAATCAGACAATATAGAGAATGAACAAGAAGAACTGTGTGACACCTTGATTTACTATTTGAAGGATACACTTAATGATGAAAATTTACTTGAGTCTAATAGATTAGTTTTAAGTGAAATAATAGTACAAACTGCAAAACAATTGAACACAGAGCAGATGGTAAATTAGATCAATATTCTCTGAAATCAGCATTATTAATTATGTTAGTTTATAGTTATTTACGAAATTACTTGATTGTATTGTTGTACTTCCTATACGATTCATAGACGAATTAAGCTCACCAAGACTGTGGAAGGAAGAATCATCCGAACAGATTAAACTGTCTGTAAAGGTTAGATGCGCTCTTGCTTCAAAAGCAACTGTTTCTCCATTAACTTGGTTAAATGATTTTATTGATGCTGCTTGCTTCATGCCTATGTAAGTACTATTTGAAAATAAATTCCTCTATGCCACTATTATTTATAAACAAAAAAAAAATTGTGGTTGATTTAATTCTATTATTCAATAATTCAGAAGATGATTTATCTGTTAGTGCAAATCAATGTCCTTTATTTTTAGGGAGCATGACTATGTACTCAGAAATATAATGGAGGTAATGAAGTTCTATAGAAATTCAGATTTTGCATGTTCATGGATTTTAGAACTATTAGGACATATTCAGTCTACAATAGCTAATGAAAATACTAACCGTTATCGAATACAGTTTCTCTGTGATGTTTATACCTTGTCAGTAGTAGTTTTAGCCGGTCAAGATATTTTTATTCTTTCCCAGGATGATTTAATTGTGGTACCAGAACATCGTTTACAGTTCTTTCCATATAGCCTTGTTTCTTTATTAGAACACCCAAACTGGAAATCTTGTTACGTACAGGTAAATTATTTATGTATTAAAATTATGACAAATTCTTTACAATTTGATGACAAAAATTGAATTAATATATATTTTAGATATCAGAGTGGTTGTATCATATGGCTAATTACCATGAAACTCCAGAAAATTATAAAATTGTATTTTATCAGTCACTGTCAGCATTAAGACATGAAGAAGGCTTTGAAAAGCCATCAAAATGGATGAAATACGTAGGGTGTAGAGTGAATCTTGATATTTGAACTTAATTCAGCCTTTTTTTCCGTTAAACAACTTGATTATACATATAATACATTGTATTGTATTTTTGTAATTTTAGTTTCTTTTATAAAGAGATGTTATAAATACATTGCAATTTGTTATACTTTTGTAATAAGTACAGCTTATTTAATCTTTTCCCTGCAGGAACCAGTATTTATGTGAAATAAGTTGTTAAATGATGTATAAATGTGCAGACTTTCTATGTTCTGCTGCTATGCCCTTTGTTTTTTTCATCTGATGTAAGTAAATTTAACAAGAAGTCTTTTTAAAGTGGCAAGTAAATCATTCTCATTTATTTATTTAATAGATTTCTAAAAAAAATTTCAGAAAAATATTGGTTGCTCACTTTTATACTTAAAGCCCCGTCTTATCATTCTGTTCTTGTGTGCAGTGCAAGAAGTTTTGAGCAGCCCTAGAGTGAAGAAGTAAAACTAGTAAAACTAAAATTAAGTAACAATTTTTGTTAGCTCTCTAATTAATATAGACATCAACATCTTTATTACAGCATGAAACATGTCACATTTATAAGGTCAACTTTAGAAAATAGAGGAAAATTAATAAACACATGGGAAAAGAGCATTTCAAAAGATGAAATTGCATACAGGATAAACTTATCTGTAGGTTGTTCTCGATATCTCTACATATTATTATACAGGGTGTAACAATCTCACATGTAAAGCTCTGCAAAAAATTCTGTCGCTCATACTTTATTGTTTATAGTGTTAAATAGAGCAATTAAAATGATCTTGCTAAAATTCTGTTTTATTTGATTTTTTATAAAAAAGTTCAATTTAGATTTATTTACTAATAAAGTTAATCTCAAGAATGGATAAAATAACCATGTAGAAAACAATAAAGAGAATTGGCTTTTGCAAACTCGACTGCATCCAGAGATAAATTGGGAAGAGATCTTAAATGCAACCTCAAATACACCCTTCACAACACTTAAGATTAATTCTTTCATAACTCTGTTATTTATAAAGCTAGGACAAAAATCAATTACTCTATGCATGACACTATCTCGCTTTTTTATCTTAAGTACCATACTATTAATATTTTCACATATTTGGATTCCCTGTGAAATCTGTTTTTCATCAATATATCTATGATGTATCATTTAGCATTTGTTTTTAAAAAGCAAAGATTTCTCCTTCTATGGGTTTTGAATTAGTAGGCTATGGTTCACAGACTGTTTAAGCTATAGGACTTGTTTTTTTTGCATGTGTGATTATGATAATCGACCATCAAAAGGTACCAAGAAAATGTCACCTAACATCTTCAGAAGGCATTTGGAAACCCTTAAAGTTGACCAACTTCAAACTTGAATATCTTAATCTTTTTAAATGGAACACCCTGTCTATTTCTATTTCGTTGGATGCAGAATTAAAGTATACCTACTGATTAATATCAAGTTATGCATAGCTATTATTATTAGGTACTTTTTGGAATAATCCCCAATTTATGAAAATTAATAACAATACCAATGTTATTCAAGGCGGGTTTGAAAAACCAAAAGTGTAAATAATTATATTTTTATAAGTAGTAATTTTATCTTTCTACTTATTTAATCCAAAGCTGATTACGTTTGCAACATTGGCCGCCTAGGTAAAAAGAAACAATGATCTGGAAGCCATTTTGTAAGAAACAATAGAATTATTTGTCTTTGATGTTTCCGCAGGGTTTCAACTTTTTTAGACAGCACATTATTATTTATTTTCCAATTTTTAAAATGCACACTTCAGAATAGAAGATAGATATGATTTATCCCTTGGAATAATATGAAAACAATTACGATACTTTACTCATTCAAGTTCTGATTGAAGACCTTTTAATCCAGCTTCTAAGAAAATCACTAGTAAATAAAGTTAGGTTTAATAATATGGTGTCTGATGAAGTAGATATTGATGTAGGAGTTTCGCAGGGCAGTGTTCTTGGACCTCTGCTCTTTATACTAGATCTAAATGACATTAATCTGTTTGTGGAGTATGAATTTATGTATTAAACCTTTTGACTGATGATACTTTGATAGCATGTAATGATAAAACTTTAGATGAAGTAGTAAGGAAAATGAATTCAACACTGCAAATGGTTGATAAATACCTTAAAGAAAATAAACTGAAATTAAACGTAATCTTGTTACAATTGCCTTAAGATTCAATCAACACACATTAAAATATTGCCATCATTTTCTGTGACTATCAAAAGAAAATGGAACAGTCTTGTAACAATCTTGGTTTAATTTTATTTAATAGAACTATCAATTTAGTAAAACTTTATGAACATGATACATCACCTTCAATATTCGGGTTGATTATCATTAAAGAGCAAAACATTTTTGTATTCCTCAGCAAGCAAATATTAATAAAATTTCTAAATAATACTGCAAATGCTTTTATTTTTTTCCCCGGTAGGTAACATAAAAATAAATACTTAACAATTACAAAGAAAATTAAGAATTTCCATAGTATATAAATATGTATAATATACTTTGGTATAACAATACAACCTCCATAAGAGATCTTCAAATAGATAAAACTTATAAATAAATACTAGGAATTAATAAAAATAATAATAAATAAATGTACATTTATTTCAAACTGAAGTTTCATTGTCTGATAGGTGAGTAGATACCGATAAAGATGTAGGTCTTGATTCAACACGCTCAGGAACACACAAGATTTCGTCATCTATTGGACGTAAACGATTTGGATCTAGACCTCGTGTCTTTTCTTGACTTTGGTGTTTTAATTTATGAGGAGTACGATTGGGTGAAGATTTACGACTTCCATTAAATGTCTTTAATAGTTTTGCTCTGAGATAAACAACAGATATGTAATTTTATGAAATACAGAAAACTGTTTAAACTTACGCATCTAATAGCTTCAATAATAATCTATTGTAGGCTTGATATTCTTCATCACCAAAGTTATTTGGATCATGTCGTGCATGATCATAAAGATCACAAAACTGATGTATCAACCTCTGACCAGTTCCATTTAATGGAGCAGCCAATGCAGTCAATAAAAATGCTCGAAGATTATCATTTGGATGTCTTATTAAACAACCATCTTGTCTGGTTATTTCAGTTTCTATTAAATTTAATTAAGTTAAAACATTTCTATTTCTAAGAAATCTACAAATACAGACCTAGGAGTTTAACATCATCTACAGCTTTTAATCGATAATAATGAGCAGGAATTTGTTGACCAGGATATACAATATAACGTGAATCTGTGTTGTGTAACAGTTTTGGTTCACAAATAATACGTGGTATCAAATCTATTCTTCTTTCTATCTCTCTTCGAAGAACCTTAAATGAATCTCTTATAAACTTATAACAAGCACCAAACCTCAGAATTTACTTTTTTTGCATCATGACCAATTGGTACATGTGGTCCTCTACGTGATCGCAATGCAAATCTCATTATTTGTCTTTTTGCAAATATAAACAGAATGAGAAATGTAAGAACACCTAAACCTATAATGATTATTACAGTAACGCCAGATAATTCCTCAGACATTGTTTTTATGGAGGGATCATATAATTTTTGCAGTTCAACCCTCATTGATTTATTTTATAGTTGTCTGTAATTGCAAGTTAAAACGATGTGAACCAGATCATATACTGATTCGACAATTATTAGAATACAAATTGTAAAACATCTTTGTTTCCCTTTTTTTGTCTACCAAGAAGAATCACTTATTTTATTTTTTTCTGCTTATCTCTACTGAAACAGTACATGAAAAGATGTTAAATAGTAAATAAATAATAATATTATACTTTGCCCATATCATACCATAATATCATACATAATAAATAGATACATAGCATACACAAATGCCAACCAATACCAACAGGCTTCAAATTGATTTCAATAAATATGATACAATAGTTACTATCATGAATGGCGCTTGCGCATATTAAGATTTTATTTTTCAAATTTAATATTAAATGTTAGTATAAAATTGTAATAATAATAAGCAACAAAATTTAAAAATCTAGATTATGTGAATATAAAAGATGATAATTAAACTTATTACATGTAAATTCTGACAATTATTTTCAAACCTATATTTCAAAAAAGCAATTGTACCAACTTGATCACCTAAAGCCCCTACACGTGGCCACACATGTCAGTTGTCAAGGTTGTCACATGTTTGTAAAGTGTTGCAACATAACCTCACAACCTTCTGTTCACTTATGGTTTTTATAGGGTTTTAAAAATTTATCTATTTTAGAAATATGCTTCGACTTTTTGATAATGCCGACGATTCAGATTCGGATCTAAATTTGAAAACTGATACTGATTTTGCAAAGAATTATGATAAGTGGAGGCAGAAAGAAGAGCTACATAAACGTGAGTAATATTGGGCAGACTTTAAACATAATATATAAAATCATCATGTATCGCTTTTACTAGTGCAAGCAAAGTATGGAAATGAAAGTTCTGATACGGAAAGTTCTTCAGAAGATGACGAAGGAGATGAAATAAATGAAGAATTTGAGAAAGATTTCTTCAAAACGCTATCATGTTTAAAGAATAAAGATCCTCGAATATATGATAAAAAGATTCAGTTTTTCAATAATCAGAATGAAGCAGAAAATGTACCAAAGCTGTTGACAAAAAAGAAAAAGGATCAACCTGTGTATTTAAAAGATTATGAAAGAAAGTTAATTTTAGAAAAAGGTGGTCAATTTAGTGACGAAGAAGAGGAGAATCCAGAAACACAGTATGTTCTATATATATGTTATTTATTTTAGTTATTATATTTCTTCTTATACCTTTTAATTGCAATGTGATCTTTCTATTAGATCATCAACATACGTTAAAGAACAACAAAAATTAAAAGAAAATCTAAAGGAGGCTTTAAATAATATAGATGATAATGAAGAAGATGTTGAATGGGGTGGTATGTTTAAAACAAGGCAAAAGACTGCAGAAGAAAAGAAAAAAGAAGAGGAAGACTATTTACAATGGCTCGCTGGTCAAACTGAACATTTAAAGGATGAAAATGCTGAAAATGATTTGAAACCTTTAAAAGATTTTTGGACTAATCCAAAACTAGATGAGGGTGAGAAGTTCCTAAGGGATTATGTTCTTAAGAAAAAGTAAGCATTTGCACATTAAAATTCAATTTTAAACTAAAATGGGCAGTTTTATAAGTAAATGTGCATTAATGGCAAGATACTTATAGCCCAAAAATCTTTAAAAATGTATTTTGTTTATTTTAACTTAAGTTTATTTAGTAAACTCCACGAAATGCATTCTCAGCTGAAGCCCTTTTCCTCAAAGAATTTACTTTTACTGTTAGATTATAGTACCATACATCCTATGAGGAATTACGTAATCTTCATTTGTTAAACTTAATATTTATGCACTATTCAGTTAATTCCTACTTTTAGATTCTTAGATTCTGAAAATACAGATTATATACCAACATATGAAGAGGTTATACATGATTCAGATGAAGATCTTTCTGAAGATGAAAAGGCAGTAAGTACTCAAGAAGAATTTGAACACAAATACAACTTTAGATTTGAAGAACCAGATCAAGAATTTGTAAGTTTTGATTTTTCTATTTCTTAAGAGTCTTCATGGATATTCTCTGATTACTAGATTAAAAGATATCCACGTACAATGGAGAATTCATTAAGACAAAAAGATGACAAAAGAAAAATCAAGCGATCTGAAAGGAAAGAACGTAAGGTGAAAGAAAAGCAGCAGAAAATGGAAGAGATTAAGCAGTTGCAAGTTTTGAAGAAAAAGGAAATTGAAGAAAAGATTGACAAGTTAAAAGAAATTACTGGAAATGCAGAAGTTAGTTTTAATGTATGTATTGGAATAAGTTATTTATACTTAAATTCAGCTAGTTTTTATGTATAGGTTGGTGATCTTGAAGATGATTTTGATCCAGAGCTACATGATAAACGCATGAAAGCATTATTTGATGATCAGTTTTATGAAGGTCCAGAAGGGGAACAGAAACCGGAATTTCCTGAACTTGATGAAGAATTGGAACTTGGTAAGTGATATGAATATTATTAATTTTTTATATTGTTTTAATTCCTCTCTAACAGTGCTTGTTTACTATATAGGCCGATTCTCAACTTGTTTTCCTCTTAAAGGATAAGAGGGGGGCATGAAAGAAACTTACTAATTATCATTTTTAATTACCTGTTGCATCATATCAATTTTATTATGAAATTCAAGTCTCAAGGCATGCCTTTCCACTGTTAGTATCATAAAAGAAATAATTACATCAAGTTTTACCAAAGTCTGAGATCATGGGTATCATGCCCTGGTTGAATTAATGTGGAATAACCCCACGTTTGTTGCATAAACAACCATCGTTATTGAATAAAATATAAAGTCAGTCCGGCAGATCCTTTTGTTCACGTCATCATATTTGCTAATTTTTGCAGAAAATTGGGATTATTGGCATGGAAATGAAGAAAATGAAAATGAGAAAACTGCATTAAATGAGGCAGATGAGCATCATTGTGAGGATGAGGACTTTAATGTAGGTAATATTTTGACATTATTGTATACAGTTTATCCAGTATACTAATGTAAATATGGTTTTTTTTAAATACTCAGCATAGAGTGAAATAAGTCTTAACTATTTTTTATTATATTGGTATGTTTGAAAAACTGACAAACTTGATTTTTAAGTCAAAAAAATAGTGTTGCTACTATAATTTTAACAAAAAGAATATTCTTTTATGTTTATACAGTTCTGGTAATTAAAAAAAGTCTATACCAAAACTCATACACTTTCTGACCAGTATCCAATGATGATACTTAGAATACATACAAAGAATGTGTAAAAAGGAATAAGAATTGGTTACCACATTTCTAACACTTTTTGTCTGTAAACATTCATAGGCTACTGATTAGATTGTCAAATTTTGCTTGTTTTAAATGAATTGGTGAGTTGAGAAACAGTGTAAATGCTAAAGCGCAGTTTTAAGAAAAATTCAAAAACCTGTTTAGAGATATAATGATTAGTCAGACTCATCACAATCAAACATCAAAATACACTATTCATTAATGTTTCCATTATGATTTGTACTATAAGTGTGTGGAAACCACTTGTGAACGGTTTATGGTTAAGTGAAACAAAACCCAAGAAAAAGAATGTACACACAAAATAACTTTATTTTCTGATATATTTGAGCTGTTGTTTTACTCACTATTCTGTTCTGACTTCACGATCTGATTTAAAAATGTTTTGAACTTATACTCATCAATTCAAATGCAAATAATATAGAAATAGCAACATGATATGCAACAAATAATATTAATATTATTTAACTAAAAGTATGATTTTATTTTTTCTACTATAAAAAAATTGTAGATGGATTGCGATTATGACCCATCTAATACCCAAAAGGAACTCATTGAAAATTCTAAAAGGAGGAAGAAGCGCAAACGTAAGTCAAAATTTGTTCAAGTTCTAAGCCAAACTAAACCAGTCTTTGACCCTAATGATAAAACATATCAAGAATACTTGGATGAATATTACAAGTTAGACTGTGAAGATATTATTGGGGATTTACCATGCCGTTTCAAATATAGAGAAGTAGTTCCTAACAGTTTTGGCTTGTCTATTGAGGAGGTAAGTTGTTCAATAGTTTACTACTAACATAAATATTGGTAAAATAAGACCTAAATTATTTTTAAATTTTTAAACTTTAAAGTTAAAATATTCTACATCAAAAAGGTTCTGTATGAAATAATACTTATCAAGTCACCAGCAATCTACTTTATCAATTTGTCGGTGTTATTTATTTATATCCTGTATATGCATAATAATTCCTATAAGTAATTGTTGGTAGCCATGTTATTATAAAACCACACAGTTATTACTATCACATCCTTCTGCAAAAATGAGTATTCGTAAGTTTGTTGATTGTTCTTATCTCTGCATTCTTGTAATTCTATTATCTTTCATTGTTATTTAATGTGTTCTAATTAACAACAGATTATATTACCAAAGAAAAACTCTACTTACATTAAAATTTATTTTCAGTTTAATAAAATTTTAAAAACCATAATACTTCATCAAATCATGCCACAGAAGTTGGTTTTAGATAAATACATCTTAAATTAGCTATTAACTTTAGATTAATTTATGTGTTAATTACCAAATTTATATTGTATTACAAACAATCTTTCTTCAGAAGTATGTGCTTTCACATCTTTGCAGCTGATCTAAAAGTTTACTGAATTACATTAAAGGCACAACAGTACAGAATGAACAATTATATACTCCTGTCCAAATATTTTTTGACAAGATCTGTAAGCTGAAACTTTTGTAATAATATACAGGGTGTATTAATTTCAGGTAGAGAATATCAATGCTACTTGATTCTGCATCAAAAACTATGCAAGAAACTCTAGTACCAATTTATTGTTAACTCTTCAGTTGTGGAAATATTAAGAGTCGTATATTTTTTTATAATTTGCTTATGACTGCCCAAAATTATTAAATAAAAGTAATCACCTATAGGTTAGGTACCAGAAAACATAAATCAATCATATTTTTCTCCTATTTACCAGCAATTTCCTTTAAAATGGCTTTTACATAATGCAATTGCTTTGATTTACTTCTTTGTAGAAGATATTGCAGTACTGTATTATTTAATTAGATGGCCCCTGGACATTTGGTACACCTACATTATTTTTATTGGGTGGCTTTGAATGTCGGAAACGTTACTTTGAGCTAAGCTGTGCAAATTGCTTAAGTTGTCATTGACAGTCTTTTTTTGTGTTCTGTTAAGGTTTACTGGTGTTATTTAATTGTTTAATTGAAAGCATGGAGTATACATTCAATGAATATGCAGATATGTACCTAATATTAGGAGACTGTCATGGTAATTTTCATGCAGCTCAAGTTTTGTATGCAGAAAGGTACCCAAACAGAAGACATCCTAATGCCAACCTTATCCAGCGACTAGACCAACGATTATGAGAAACAGGAAGATTAGATTAGATTAGGTATCATTCACCGAGCCACAAAATGTCAAGAGCCTGGAAGGAGCTCATTTTGAACATCTTTTGCATTAATACTTTTACATACCTAATATCTTGTGATTAGAATAGTTTCAAATTACTGTATTTGAAAATTATACGAATTCTTAATGTGCATAATTTACCTAGAAACATTAATAATAACGACCTGCAAAAATATTACTAAGGTACAGTCTCCAGATCGTAAGCTTGCAAGTCACCCTGCGCAGAAGAGGAATACAGATAGGAGATGAACGAAAGAGACACTGTATATGCCACACACAATTTACTGCCTGGAAAGTTGGCTTACAAGTGAACTTCCCCCATCCTTTTGAAGGATTTGCTAGTGTGCATTGAGGGTTCACCCACAACAGTACGATCTGGCGACTGCAACTACATTAACCTTCCTAATACCAGGTAGATTTTAAAACGCCTAGTACCAAGTGGGGCGAATTCTTGCATATTTTTTGTTAATGATTTTCAATTTTTTCGTTTTTTTTTTTATCTTATACTACAAGGAACAATGTGCTGAAACCTCAAAAAAAAATTACTAGCTGCAAATAAAAATGTAAGCAAAGATATGAACCTGGGGCGAGAAATCGCCCCACGTAGTATTAAGAAGGTAAATGCATATAATTTCAAAAGCCATTGAAAACTAGACATCCCTAAGCTGATAATATTTACAGCATGTCACTGTATACCTTAGCAGATAAATAAGGTAGTTGTAAGTCACCCAAATTATAATTATTTGTAAGAAATTCCGAACAAAATTGAAGAAACAACTTTAAGAAAACTGACAACACCTAATACCAGACGGGGCGAATTCTCACTCCAAAAGCAATTGCGTACAGTATTTCAAAAGTATATTATTTCTTATTAATGATTTTCAATTTTTTTTGTTTTTCTTTTTAACTGATACTACAAGGAACAATGTACTGAAACCTCCAAAAAAATTATTAGCCGCAAATAAAAATATAAACCCGGTATTAGGAAGGTTAATAAACTTATGACCTATTCTTTCATACAGCATTGCAAGTATATTGAAAATCTTAAATGACCTTTATTTCAAAAAACATGCGTTTAAGACAAACATTTTTATAACATTATTTGCTCAGTTTTTCAAGGAGAATCGAGTGGCGCTAATATTCTCCACCTAAAATAATACACCCTGTATACATTTTTTTGTTTGGCCTGCCCAGACTTTGTACTCATGAGCCGCCACTGGAAAATAGGTATTGAAATTTTTGTCATATTTTTAAAAATGAAGTTATAAGCTGGCCAATGAAATTTCAACCACCCTGTACATAACAAACTATCACACAATGGTTTTAGTATTTAAAAAACTTCTTTGTATCATTTCCCATTAACAATAAATGTACAATCAACCACATCCTTCTGCGGGAATAAAAAATTATCATAGTTTGTTGATTATTATTATTGTCTTCGCTATTGTTTCTTACTTAGAACGCATATTATTGTTTTGGTTTTTTTATAATAGTTTCTTGCAACCTTATATAAATTTGTGTTTTAATGATATATTTAATGATATAATATTAAGTTTTAATAAAAGAATTCAATTGTTTTTCTCTAGAAAGCGGGTAATTTTATAAACATTGAGACAAGATTCAGTTATGATGTGTTTTCACAATAGTAAGGAATGGTCCATTTAAAATCTGGCAGATTAAATTATTACAAAAAGCTGAGAAAAAAACATAAATGAATTAAACTTTTATTTATCTTTTAATACATTTTCTAACCTACAAAAAATGCTAAATTATTTAAAAAAAATTTTAAGAACTATAAAATAACCAAGTTTTTTTCTTGATTCCCAACATAAGCTTTTGTACAACATCCTCATCTATACTTCTAAATGTCTGTCTCCATTTTATTCTAAACTGTCGCATGTCTGAAATGTTAAATTTTGTATTTCTCAGTTTTCTTCTGGTTTCCGACCAATACCTCTCTATAGGGTGTAACTCAGGGCAATTTGGCAGATTCATAGCTTTAGGAACAATTTGAATGTTGTTTTCTTCGTAAAATTCTTTTGCACCATGACTATAATGGCACGAAGCTAAGTCCAGCCAAATGAAAACAGAAATTCTAGACAGTCTAAAAAGGGTTTTAGTCTCTTTTTTAGGCATTCTTGCACATAAATCTCGGTGTTAATTGAACCTGTTGTTATAAATTCTTCACTTTTTAAGCTGCAGCTGCAGATAGCCTGCCAAATCAGTTATTTTTTTTGGATATTTGATAATCTTCTTATGTTTATATTTAGAATCTACATTTCCTCTTTGATCAGCAATGTAATACTCTTGCCCTGGGATCTGCAACACAGTAGGTTTCGTCATCCATGATGCAGCAATCAAATTTTGTTAGAAAATTGTTGTATAATTTTGTGGCTCGAATTTTGGCAACTTTTTGCTTAGTAGGATCCCTATTTGAAACTTTTTGTACTTTGTACGACTTTAGACCATTTTTCACTACAATTCGATGAACTGCGCTTTTTGATGTACCAGCTACCACAGCAACGGTCCTTTCTGATGTAGTTGGGTTTTTCTGAATTGCTTAATTATATTTTTCTCTCTTTTTTTATCAGGTTTTCTGTTTCCACCTGAACCAATTTTTCTTTCTATTGACAATCATTTTTTATAATTACTTATTACATTTTGTACCATCGAACGCGGAATTTTTAAACTTCTTGCGAGCCAGACTTGAGAAATATTGCAATTTTCTAAATACTTGTTCAAGATTAAAAGCCTTTGCTCTATTTCATTCATCTTAAACTTTCTCAAAGAGTAAATTATTTTACAGTAGTTAGTTGCTAAATTAACATTGCAATGATAGTTAACAAATGACAAAATTGTTTTACAATCAATAGACCAAGAATTATCCTGCCAAATTTTAAACAGACCATTCCTTATATTGAAAAATAATAACTTTTTTATGAATATCACTTGCTACTGGAAAATGTTTCAATCTCATTTACATCATAAAATATCCTTCCTATTATGTAAAAATGAAATAAAGAAAATATTGAAATACATATTACTTATCTTTTTATATTCATTGTTTATGAGTCTACTTTATTCTTATTAAATACTACAATTTATTATTTAAAATTATCATGAATGAAAGCCGACTGTTATGTTTTTCTCAAGTAATTCGTATGTTAATTCCTGGAATGCAATTAAATATCTTTAACAAAGGAAAAAAAGAGCAAAATGAATTAGTGATTAATAATTTGTCTTAGATTTAGAATACAAATAGATTGTTAATAACGTCAAATGTATATATTATGATTATTATTGCTTATGAGTTGACCCTATCATTTTATGTGTTCTATCTTGTATAGTTATCAGAATAACTTGAAAGAAAACAATGTTTATTTTTGGAATTTATTTTAAAAACAACAGTCTATAAAATAACATCACTGTTAAAGTTACAAAATTTTAAATAAATTTATAAATTACTTACATTACACGTATAACAAATTTAAAAAAATTAATTCATAATAAAAGTAAAAGTTTAACATAACTTCAATTTTTTTATCTTATATTAGTTCTACATTATCTTGATTTGGTGCATATGAGAAACAAAATTTATCACTTGGCACTGTGTTACGCCTGTACCAGTATTGATAAATACATCTAACAATAAATTGTGTCAATAACAAAATCATTATAATCACAACAATTAAAAACATGTAGAAAATACTACGCACACTTTTAATTGCCAGTACTACATCTTGTATGCCCAATAAATCTGAATATTCATTATTGATTTTGTCATCAAATATATCTTCAAATATTCTGTCCTGCGATATTACATTAAGAAAATCATCAAATGTCATATCATAAGAATTTAGTTCTGTTCTTGAACACGCAATTCCATGTAAATTTGGAACATCATAATGATGAGCTGGATAATTAAATCCTCCCATTCTTTCATTTATTAGTTTGTACATTCTCACAAGATGCTTGCAAGTCCAAAAATTATCATTTATAACAAGTACTCTCAATTTATAATGATGTTCTAATATGACTGGTAAATTTAAATCTTTAAGTTTATTATTACTTATATCCAGACTCATTAATCGTCCCAAAGGAAATAAGTGAACATCATCTAATACTTTGAGATTATTATGAGATATGTTAAGTTTAGTAAGAAACGTTAAGCCAGAGAACGTATTTGATGATAATGTCGTTAAGAAGTTGTCTGATAAGTCTAAAAATTCTAAAGTCTGTAGGTCAGCAAATATGCTTTGGGGTATTTTTTCAATCTTATTATTTTTCAAATAGAGATTGCTAAGTCGCTTAAGTCCCTTGAAAGAGTCAGTGTATAATTCTGATATATAATTGTCTTCAAGTGTTAGAGTTGAAAGGTACGCTAATTGAGAAAATGTATTGTTTTCAATAGTAGTAATTCTGTTATTTTTAAAAAACAGAGAACGTAGGCTAGTTTCACTGCTTACTGCTTTAAATGTATTTGGATCAATTTTTGTGATCAAATTATATGATAAATCAACTTGCTGTGCTCTTGTTCTCCACTGCCGTCCTGCCCAAAATGTTGTATTATCAAATGTATTTGCATCAAGATTCGCAATTTCATTATAAGACAAATTCAATAAAGCCACTTTTAATCCCTTGAAGGTTTTATTTATGTCAGAAAGTTGGTTATGTGATAAATCTAACACACCCACATTAGTATCCACGAAAGCTCCATCTGGTAAAGTAGAGATCTTGTTGTTTCTTAAATTGATTTCATCAAGTGCTGAAAATCTGCTAAATACTCCTGGTCCAATATAAGTGATCTCGTTGCTTTCGAACAGAAATTTATGAGTAGTATTTTCAAACGATTTAAAAGCAGTTGAACTTATATTTTTCACATGACTATAACTTAGATTAAAAGTATCACCTTTAAATTTTGCAATTGTATTTTCATCTACTACAGGTATGTTACAGTCGTAGCAACGCACCGATGCAATGGCTTTTGTAAATTCTGGAAATTTACCGGTAACATTTTTACAAGTCACTATCGGTGGATATAGGTATTTACTATCTTCACATAACTGACACTTTCCACTAACAAACAGACAGATACCCACAAATAGTTGAAACAATAATAGGTCAGTTCTACTAGACATTTTGTAACGTAATAAACATATTCATATTAACATGCCATGTTATCAAAGAATTCAAAGAGATATTGCAGAAGATGATAAGAAATTTAACCAATAATATTTTGTTATGATTAATGTTTCCTTAAATATGTTTTTTCTTAATAGGGGGCAAAGAGCAATTTTTCTAAATGATTTTGTGGTTTTCTTATGAACTATTTTAATTAATAATTTGGTGAATGATTTTGTTGCACATAGTAATTGATAACAAAACAGAATGAATAATGGGTATTTCAGAAATAATGTTATGTAAAATTCTGCTAAATGTAATTAGAAAATTAAAAACAATAAGTTGAGAATTTTTTGTTTCTAATTAACTATGTATTATGAAAAACTTGTCTGTACTTTCGGGGACTTCACAATAAACAATTCAATGATGTATTTAATTTTTTAAGATAACCTTTATTTAGAAACCTTGACACATGTTTTATCACTGTCAAAAGCCCGCTGACATGATAAAGTTTAATTTTCTTTGTACTGGTTATTCAGAGATGATCTTCTATGACTTGTTTCAACATTTGTTATAAAGGAAAATCTATAATCTCACTTTATTACTTTTATTTACGTGTTTAGACTTAACTCACTTTAAAAACAATTTTGTCATTGGATAATTATTGTGATTAAAAAATTTTTGTAATTCACTCATCAGATAAAACTGAAAGATCACGCATTAATAATTTGAAAGAATGTATGCATTCTTTAACAAATTAAAACTACTAGTTAAACTATGAATTTGTTGAAATATGATTGTTTAATGATTCTATAAATAACAACTATATTTTGATAGGTGTGTAGCAGACAGCTTGTACTATTAAATTATGATAAATCATGTCTGTCTAAGAAGGAAGCAGTAATAGAAAGATGACTATTTTATTTTTAACTCATACATAGGTGTTGCTCATTTCTGTTTTCTAAACAGAAGCAAATTAAAATGGATGCATACAGCTGCATTCACAGAGGCATAGATAAGTGATAATAAATGTAGGTGGGTGTACATACACAAAATTTGTAACATACAAATAACAAAACAAAAGTTTATAGATAGATGAGATTTACAATAGCAAAATGTAACAGAAAAAGAATAAAAGAAGTGCACCAGTTTAGTCAGTTAGTGACCTTTGGTGGATAAGGATTGTGCAAATTTATATAAAGTCTGTTAAATAAAAATTCAATTAACTTTCAAATGATAACTTGCATATATTGCAATTACTTGTAATTGTCTATTTCAATAAAGAAGGAATTTGACTGTTGTGGTAAATTATTAAACGACAAATCTCAGTTATCTCATAATTAACTAGGATTTAATTTTAATTTATTTCATTCAAAAGAAGATGAAAACTTCTTTAAGACAAAATAAAAGTAAAATTAATCATAAAATAATATTTGGTCGATCTTTGAACTTATCTGTATAGGAGGGTATATTTGGGTAGAAATATGCTAATATTTTCCTAATTATCAAACAAATATCTTTAATTACAGTAAAGATGTGATAAGATAAGAAATCAATGTTAATTTTTATTTATAAATACAATTTATTCTTTTATTAATTTTGTTTTTTTTTTTGAAATTACAGATATTAACTGCAAAAGACAAGGAATTAAATCGATGGTGTTCATTAAAAAAAGCTATACAACATCGACCAGACCATGTTGAAAAGTATGATGTGATTGCATTTGAAAAGAAAGCTAAAAATATTGATTTGAAAAGAAAATATATACCAAGTTTGTTTATTGAAGAGAAAACAGAGGATAATGTGTTCCCTAGTACAAGTTCAGAAGGTAATAGTGGTACTAACTCGAAGGGTGCATCTAAGAAGAAGAAAAGCAAACAAAAGAATGAAAATGAAGAATCTAATGATAAAACAAATGAAAAACACCAGCAAAGTAATATTGAAGATAATAATAATATAAATACCATTGACACATCTAACAAGAAACATAAACAAAAGAGAGAAAATAAAATTATTAATAAAAATGATACACCCAAAGAACATAAACAAAATATTACTGAAGATCATGTAGATATAAATGAAACATCTAAGAAGAAACAGAAGCGAAAGAAAAAGCATGAAGAAATTAGTGATAAGATAAATGAAGATGATATACCTAAAAAGAAAAGTAAACAAGATAATTCAGAAGATAAAAGTAATATTAAGGTAAAGGCTGTAAATAAGAAGAAGCATAAACAGAACAATAAGAATGCAGAAGATATAGGAATATCTGATGCAAGATTAGCAGCTTATGGTATCAATCCAAAGAAATTTAAAAATAAACTTAAATATGGAAACAAATAATAATGTAGAGATTTGTCTGTTCAAATTAAATAAGTTGTATTTTAACATCTTAAAACATCTTACACTTGCTTTTTAAATGTTATAATTTTCAAATTTGAATAACATGCAGCATGCAAGATAGTACCTTAATATACAGAGTGATTGCAATTGATTGAGGATGGTTTGAATTTCGTGCCGAAGTTTTTCATGTGATAGGTTGGGTATAGTGTGTAAGCATTTAGCACAGATTAAATAAAGGTCAGATATTTCACTCCCTATTCCATCAATGTTCCCATATTTTGTCTCTGCACATTTACATTTGCAGCTCTGGGAGTTTACCAGGCCTACTCTTTTACGTGCGTTTTATGAAAAGTGCATAGCACGCTGTGCTGCTTGAGCAGTACATGTCAAAATAGTAAGCTCTGAGAGTTGCTTTGAGAGAGAGAGAGAGAGAGAGAGAGAGAGAGAGAGAGAAATAGAATCCACAAATTTGTCGAAGTCATATATCTGACTTTTATTTAATCTGTGCATTTAGGGTCATCCGAGGGTAGTGTTGCCAGATTTAACACTATAAGAACTCATTTTATTTTTTTTTATTAAAATTTCACGTTTACATCATACAACCTGGCAACACTGCTCCCGGTTGACCCTGAACGCTTACACACTATAGCCAATCTACCACGTGAAAAACTTTGGCACGAAATTCAAACCATCCTCAATCAATTGCAATCACTCTGTATTGCAGTGGATACACCAATATAAAGAACACTAAAAATGCTTCTAAGATTTGATCTCGGTTGTTTAAAGTACTAAATCTCTTATAATCTGTAAATGTTAAAATGCTAAGAAATATTTTTTTGAAACTTCTAACTTTAATTCTCAATGTTTGTGTAATTCAGCTTTGATTCTTGATATCATTTTTATATAATTCAGATTCTTTCTCATTTTCATTAATTTTGTCTGCATTGAATCTAATATTAAATTTTGTTTCTTTGTATCATCTTCCCATACATACCTTACTATCATCTTTCTTATATCATCGTCTTCATTGCTTTGTTCAAAAGATTTTTGAATGCATTTCTTTCAAACCATTTCATTAGTGCTCGACACAATTTTAAATTACCTAAAATTGAACTTTTGTAATTTTTAAATTGATTAAAATTCTTTTTTCTTCGAAATTACACCAAAATCCACAACAATATGTATATATACAAAATATGAAATAGTTTTTATTATTTTTCTGACAGACTTATTTACAATTATATAAGTTTCATATATTAATTGCTTGCACCTTTAAGGAAATTGGTACTTCTAGAAATGTACTACAATCTATTAATATAATTTTTTTAGATTTTAATAACTTTACAGCCAACAATTGTTTTTTTAATGAAAAATAAATTTTAAGAATTAGATTATAAGTTATTTCCAGGTTATTTCAAAACAGCATATAAGGCTTTTTGGAATGTATAGATGTTATTACTTATTGTACTAATAGTTCACATTTCATATTGATTATGAAGTTACATACTACAAGAAAAACCCAAGCAATTTGTGTAACATTTAGATTATTTAGTTTAGGGAATCCAAAATGCACAGCTCTTTTATAGTTTGTCCACCTTGTCTCCTGTTTTGTTCTCATGTATTTAACAAATTTTGATGACAAAATCAGTGTATAGTGATTAAACAAATAAACCAGCTCTTCAAAATCCTTTGTTATTTTCAAATACTGACTGATGACCTTCAACTAAGAGTTAAGAGGATAATACCGATAGTTCAAATAGATGTGGTTACACTTAGTCAGTGGCATGCATAGATTTATTTATGGACATCTGAATTATAAATTACTAGAGAGGCTCCTACCTACCATTACTTTCACTAGCTTAATATTAGGTTTGTTATTAAAATTTCATTTTACCAAATTTATTTATTAAATTAAAGAAGAGGAAGTAAATCGTGCACAAATATTCAAAGGAATCAAATTTGTCACAGTACATTTTAGATACATTATTGTCGTCATACTCAAATATCTATCTTAAATGCTTTACTTTCCCATGAATCTCATTGTATATGAATTTCTGATACTTTGTTAAAGATATGCATATCTAAAAGCAACTGACTTGAATCTTATTCTGATGTTTCTTACTGGGTTATAGTTGGTGTAGCATTTGGAGCAAGAAATTTCTTATTTGTACCTTTAATTAATTGTGACGAGCAGATTTTATTAAAGTACTTTGAATTAACACATCTAGATTATCCTTATACACGTCATAGCTCCTGCTAACCATGCCCATTCCTCACATTTAAAATATTTATTACATCATTATCATAGTTAATCAGAAGTAACAATACTTTTGTTCCTTACCTTTGTTTATTGTTGGGAAATTTAAAAAATGTGCCTTAAATGATTCATTATTTGCATGGCATAAATACTCTTAAAGAGTCATATTATAAATAAGATACATAATATTTGTATTTTGTATCACTGACAAAAAATTCACCAGTGCTGAATTCACGTGCACAACACTGCTGTAACCTCGCTCGGCGTTTGACTGTCGTGATATCTATTATAAACCAAATTATCCTCCAACATAACGTTATGTCACAGAATTCTGTGGTTTTGTTTACAAGCTAGTTACTTGCTTTTTGTAAGAGTTAGTTTACTTGTTTAATCACTATACGCTGATAAAATACACTTCACACAAATAAAATCAAAAAAGAAAATCATTTCTACCATACATATTAGACATATGTTTTTCAAAAAGATTCTTTTTCTGATTTTTATCTACTTTATTCTGTAAAGTATACTTAACATGGGGTGTATCATTGTGCACTTTCACTTGTTTGGCAATTAGAATTATTATCACATATGAAATACATAGCAATAGATGCAGATAGTACCTACAATTATTTTAAAATAAATTTGTAAACACTGTTATGATTGTACATATTTTTATATGATAAAGATATTTGTTTTCATTTGTTTTTCTTTTTAATTCATAAAGTATTAAATTATTTATACTATGATTTATGTATTATAAGTGTAATTATTCTCATTAGTACTCATCGGTAATTTATTAATCATAGTGCTACTTGCCTGTAATGAAGAAATATAAAACAAGACTGAAACTGAATCAATTATTGTAAAACAAATAGAATGTGAGAGAATGAGAAAAACAACTTTAACAGATTAAGCTTTGTTAATTAGAAATGGCAAAATAAACCTTAAAAAAAGTTTTGGGCAACTGATGATTTGTGTTTCAGAATGTCATATGATGACAGAGCAAAAACTTGAATGCAGAAGAAATCTACTTTTATTTGAAAGCCAGAAGTCTTTGATATTGTTAACCTAAGATTTTTCTAAAATCATATGATTTCTAATTGTTACGCATCTATCAATTGTTTGCATAGTGTACTACTTGAACAGTTCAAAAATAAAAAGAAAAAGGCCCTAATTTATTTATTTATAAAACTAACTATATCAAGTGGTATATCGTTAGAATCGTTGAAGAAAGTCCTTTTTTATAGTCATGGTCGGCTATGGTTTTCATTAGAAAAAACACAAGCGTGTGTCATAACTCAAACATTATAGCCTAAATAAAAACTTCGGTTAGACTGTATTATTAAACACATAATTACCTAACTTTTGCTTTACACATTTTTTCTAGTCAGTAATAACAGAGCTATAGACACTAAACAAATAACAAAAAATATTATTTTTGCGAGATATCTAGTTAGCCATACATTTTCCAAAAAACAAAAAGCTCATTAAATTGAACTCGTAAAACCAATTCTTTCCCCATTTAATCGTCTCTCTATCTCCACTAGTTTCCAAGATCCTTATACTAACATCGGAAAAACTCACCCTGTATATTTTACATTGTTAGACACTGTGTCTTGGCATGGAGTAGTCAATTTGCTTTGAAACTTTAAAAGGAAATCTATAATCTAACAACCAAACCATACAACACTACCATCAAAGTTATTTTAAGGTTATGTAACTGCTCTAGTTCACTTCCATGACCATTAAACTAGTAGTCATTTCATGTTCTAGATGATCTAACAACTATGCTCAACACAAAAGAATGCAAAATAGTTGCTGTTTTTACTTAGAGAGGATCTGAGCAAACAAACCGACCTTTTACATATACATATAAAAGTTGACTCATCAGTGCAACACATCTTGTGATACCTATACGACTATGAAGTATGAAATTTTAAAACTTTATTTTCTTTTAAAATAATGAATGCAATTTCTCATGGAAAATAGTGTTAATTTTTCACTTTTAAAGCAAATGCAAATGCTAA
This sequence comes from Ignelater luminosus, assembly GCA_011009095.1. Classification (NCBI taxonomy): domain Eukaryota; kingdom Metazoa; phylum Arthropoda; class Insecta; order Coleoptera; family Elateridae; genus Ignelater; species Ignelater luminosus. The sequence goes on along the minus strand of VTPC01005359.1, from coordinate 19,190 downwards.
CACAACACTACTGCAAAAGTAATTATGCAAGGGCAAAGAGAGAAGAAAAAAGAACAAAATCTGAGAAATATATTTTTTTATTCTGTAGAATAACATATACACAGATTTGTGCAATTGCTTATAAATACTACAATATAAAGCAAAGTTTAAATTTACAATTGCAAAAAATACAACAAAATTATGCTAATACCATTTTTACAAGCCTCAAAACAATACTTAAAAAATTGTTAATTACGTCCATTATTTACAAAGCAATATGATGTCTATTACATGAATCTTTAAAATTTAATATTATTGATTACTGTCTGTCAAAGCCAAAATAAAATATACAATATGATGGAGGTAGATGCAATGGTTGTGTCCAGGAACAATAATCACAATCGCTCTTAGATGACTAATAAAGTAATAAAATATCCTAAGGATAAACACGTAAGGATACCAACTGTTCAAGTTTGATCTGGACAATCCGGTTTTATGCTAGTTTTATCCAGAGCTCATGGAAATTCCTTTGAATTGAAAAATGCTAATATTTCAAAATATTTAACGCATTAATAATTTAATAAATGTGTTGGACAATCAGCAAACTTTAGAGCTTTCTTGTAACTTTTCACTTAGTAATAATAGTTTCTGTTTTTAATGTTAAACATTGGTTCTCCGCCACTGAAAGCTATAAAATTATTCACATTAAGGGGACTGAGAAGTTGGCGACCCTAAAAATAAAATTGATCCGTTAGTTGTGTATCAAAAAGTGTTTGATCTTTATGATTTGCAAAATAACCTGCATTTCTTTACATAAATATCAAATTAAAATCAGATTTAAATGCAGCAACTTATGTCTAACCTCAAATACAAATGACAGTGTTTTCTAAAACTCCACCTGCAGTGCTGATAGTAAATTAATTACCATCTAGAAAGCTTATGATGTAAGTAATTGTTTCTGGACACAATCAATGTTATCCATTACCCTCTGCCATATTGTATAAAAATGGAAGCTATAAACAGTAACAGTAAAGATTTATAATAAAATACATAGCTAGTTTCATATTTGAAGTTAACATAGAGATATCTATTTATATTTTTACGCGCTTTTTATATAACAAGTACTTGCTATGAGTTGATATGATTACAAATATCAAAGTTTCACCTTAAAGATTATCTTAATATCTAAACTTCTTGTTAACAATATAGAACGTTTCCATACTTTCTTGTAATACATCAAGATCAGTCTTACTTTAGGGAAACCTATACCTTAATGACCATATTCAACTACAATTATGCTACGTATTCTCAAAATGCCTTTTCTTTCTTTCACTTATGGTGAATTTGAGATATCCATATTATCAGATTTTTCTGAAGAATCCTTCTCATGCTGATTATCATCATAACTATCATTATAATCTTTTCTTTTACTTCGTTCAGAATCATACCCTCTTTCTTCTTCGTCATAATTTCTTGACGTTTTTGGAAGAGACAACGACCGTTCTCGTTTTTCGCGTTTATCTCTTTTATCGCGTTTGTGATCCCTATCTCTACTTCTTGATCTGCTGTGACGACGTGAGTTACGAGGTGATGGGGAATGTCGCCTACCTCTTGAACGTGATCGTCTCGATCGTGACCTGCTACGTTTTCGCTCGCGTGATCTAGAGCGATATTTACTTCGAGATGGTGATCTCGAACGCTTCTTACTTGAACGTTTTTCATCAATATCTGCAGTAGTCTCCTTATCGTTTCTTTTTTCTTTAGATTCGCGTTCTCTATCTTTATCTCTAGATTTACCACGATCTCTCTCACGTGATCTGTCTCTGTCTCTAGATCTATTACTTCTTTCCTTCTCTTTAGATCTGTCTCTTGATTTTCTCTCTTTACTCTTATGTCTACGTGAGGTCCTAGATCGGGATTTTGAACGCGACCGACGAGTCTTCGAACTACGCGAATGAGATCGCCGTGAACGTGATCTTGAACGACGTCTTGATCTAGATTTTGAACGATGTTTACGCTCTCGTGATTTTGATCTCCTAGATCTAGATCTAGATCTTCGAGAACGATGGCGTGATCGCGATCTTCTAGAACGTGAACGCGAACGAGATCTTCTACGTCGTCCTCTGGAACGCGAACGTGATCGTCTAGAACTTCGTTTATCTTTTGATAGCATTCCAATAACTGGATCTATTGTTGCAGAAATTAAGTTTTGGGCTTCCTTAACACGAGACATTGCTTCTTCTATTTCTCGTTGAGCTGCTTCATTACTTTTAGCTTGGGGTTTTACTATTGCTTGAGTAGCATGAAAAAGTTTTACTGTTTTACCTTTAAACTCTTTTCCGTTCAATTTAAGAACCTCGATGATACTGGGTTGATCACTGAATTCTAACAGCATATGAGTATTATTATCTGATGCCCTAGTGCATTGTCTGAGATATTTTACTTCTCCCGCAGAAGTAAAAAAATCAATATATTCATCTGTTGGAATTGAAGGATCAACACTTACCATAAGAACAGTTCTTCTAATCTCCTCAATCTTATGACTATCAAAAGTTGCTGGAAGTGGTGGATATGGAGGCAATCCATTTGCTTCCAATTTAGGATCATGCGTTACAATTACTTGACCTGCTCCTAAATTAGTTACCGTATTGACTACATTTGGAGGCAAGTTTGGTTCTGATGGACACAATCCGGGTACAATTGTCCCATTTCGAGTCATTTCTAATGCAAAGTACTCATCTGGTATTTCACCATTTTGAACAGGTATAACAATTAGTGCTCTGTCAATAAATACAGTGTTTGTCATATGTTGAGCTATTCCTACTGTACTCGATTCTACAAATTTAATGTAGCAAATCCTAGATTGTACCGGACATGATACGTCACGAATGGTAGGATATAAACGAATATCTTCAATCTTACCCAAATAACCGAACAATGCTTGCATCTGATCTTTAGTCGCTTGAGGTGCAATATTTGTAACTTGGATCACCTTTGTTCCCCCAATCGCCATAGTGATCAATATAATGAGACACTTTTACTTCCTAAATTCTTCAACTATTAATGTAACACTACTCGCTATTCACAAGAACTTCTGCATAGTAAAGACTTCCAGGGTTCCTGCAATAAGTTTTATATAGCTTAGTAAACGTTGGTTTACGTTTTATGAACGTTTTAAATTCTTAAAAATAATTATTCTATTATTATTGTAATTACCGGTTCCTGGAAGATACAAAACACAACGCTGAAGAAACGTTTATGTCAAGATTGTCTTTTTGACATTTTTATAAAATGGAATAAAAGTAGCGTTCAGAAACTGGTACTACTAGGTATATGCTGTTATAGGTACGTTCAGATCCTAAAGTTATGTGCAATCGTAGTAAAAGTGATTTATTACAGGATTCAAATTCAAAGACAAAAAGATACGGCAAAGTAGGCTTAATTCTTGTCGAATGAAAATAATCGCATTCTGTTTTTGAGATAACGTATGGCCTTGCCATAGACCGTTAAATTTGGGAGGTTTAGAAAACTCCAGTTTTACTCGAAAATGACGCATTCTGCGTGAAAAATGCAAGAGCACCTTTTTTTTGCCAAATCGATTGTTAATTCCAAAATTAGGGAGTTTCTTAATTTTTAAGTGGCGTAACAACTTTCTTTGGAGGAATGAGCTAGTTCCTCTCTACATTTCCCTGCCTTTGATATATGTATTAAACACAAAAACCGATTTATCGTATACGGTATTCTTATCGCTCCCTTATTTGTAAAAGAAATAGCGGGCTCCGATAAACTTTAGCGATACGATAATGTTTTGAGCATGGACGGTTATCACAAAATAACGTTATCGTATAGCGTAGTTTGTATTCAAACTCTCTTTTAAAAACGATGGATTCACGGCAAAAAATGTAGTATTTAACCTTTTGATTTAGATTTTGATGTAGAATCACGTGGTGTACAGATTATGCGCCATTTTGAATACACCCGACAATCGTAGATTCGATTGTGTGGCAGTTGTCTGTAAATCTATCTTAATTTCGGAACACTATTGTGGTTACACTTACGTCATTATGCGTATTAAAATTCAAAAACATTTTATAATTTTGTAATTGCCGATGTCGGTCATTGGATTAATGCAACTCGCAGAAAATGCAACTTTTAAGCGTACTAATTAACAGTGATGTATTACATTTTTAGATTACCACAATGGCAATGACGCAATGATAAACAAGGACAGAAAACACAAACCGCTTTCAGCAAATAAATTCAACGATTGTTCTGGTAGCTAAAATTGACAAGTTTCTCAGGATTTCGGTGTTCCGTAAGCTTAGCAGCCGGGGAGCTACAGAACCATTTACCGCGATCAAAACTAAAATAGAGAATATAGGGAATATACTTTTAAAAAAAGCACCACGGCTAACCACTAGCTTTAAAATTACCAGAAATCACTAGAAACCTACACGAATGACCTTGAGAAATAAAACTTGTTCCATTCATTAAATCTTGCGTGTAAAAATTTATGCAAAAGTACATGATGATGGTTATATACCAGTGATGTGCGTGTCAACAATGTCGACGTCAACAAAAACGAACGGCTTTTACAACAAGCGGAGCACTCCGAGTTTTAAGAACAACATAAACGAACGTACCTCAAGTCGATCAATCCAGTCGGGGATTTATATAAGGTACGTTCGTTTATGTTGTTCTTAAAACTCGGAGTGCTCCGCTTGTAAAAGCCGTTCGTTTTTTGGGATCGAGTTAACAGAGTGCGCTATTGTAGCGTTCGTTTTTTACAGGACGGAGTGAAAGGTACAAACTCTTAATGCACCGACTGAAAAGATTGTGCGTTAGGAGTTTATGGAGGCACAAGCGGAGTTGCCAAATTTGTAAACTTCCAACACAATTTTTCCCTCATTTTTTTAAATGTTGTTTAATTTCTTTACAATAATTTTGAAAATTTCATACGCCCGAATTCATTTGAGTAATAAGTTTGTAGACAAATGTGAGAAAAACATGTATAAATAATATGCGGACAAATTTTACTTTAATTTGGCAACCTTGCCCAGAAGAAACAGAAAACAAAATACCTACTATTATAACCCCAATTCTCAATTGTTACAACTGGGTTAATTAAACAAATATACCTACTTTAGTTTTGTAACAAAGTAGTCTAATTGGAATTTAAATTAATTAAAATTACTGTTAAGGTTACGTCTACAACTTTATTTGTTTACTTTCTACGGCTCCAAATCATGCACCGTTTCGTTCTTTTATTCCGCTAAACTCTGTTCACTCCATGTATCACGTGATCATTCGCGCTGCTCGCAATGCTCCAACTCCGTAACAGAAAACCGAACGCAACATTGATTTGAAGAACTTTCTGGTTAATAGTGCAGTTCAACAGCAATCTAAGAACGAACGCAGCCAACGGTAGCTTTCGTTATTCTACTGTTTTCCAGAACTTCCGCAACGTAATACAACTGTCAAAAGTGCAATGGATGTACAGAGATTTGTCTTAAGTATTTTAGTCAATCAGGAGATTATCGTTAATTGTAGTTTTCACAATACAGTTCTAAATAATAGAAGTTGAGAACGCAATTAATTGTAATTTGCTTTATATAGAGCCGTACTAATATACAAGGTAATCAACATTAATTTATATTAGTGGCATCTTGTGGCAGTTTTAATCTCATTTCAACCACGTTTGTAACAGGTACACGTGAAAATTAAGGTCAATCCAACTGATTCCTTCTCAAATTTCAGCAATATGGCAGAATGGGGTAAGTGTTAAGAATAAATCTTAATGTATGGTATATTAATCTGTATTGTATTACTGCTAGATGATGATAATTTTGAACCTCGAGATGTGAATGTGACAGGTGGTAGCCTTTCCAACAAATGGGAAGGTGAAGATGAAGAAGATGAGGTTAAAGTAAGTTGAAACATATTTTTCATTGTAATTTTATGAAAGTAGTGCATATGAATTTATTTATAACATAGAAAGGGGTAGTTTATAATATTAGAAATAGATGATAACGTATTGTATGCGTATAATTGGTTGTTCACGTATCATGTGGAAATGTTTAGCAACAAATGATTGTTTTTAATTCTGAAATTTTAATTAGTTTCACATTGCGTTGCGTGTACAGAGAAATATACTAATCTTATTTCACTTCTAACTCGGTTTAATTTGTATTTAATGTGGAGCAGTCCAAAAGAATGGCTATAACTATTAACACAGAGCGATCAAAAAATAATTCAATCAGGTATTAAGCATGAAAATGAAGATGTTGACTGGGCACTAATGCATATAGATGCAAACATGCTGACTTTCAGAATTACTTGATTTGACGTTGATCACTCGTACTGTCAAATCTTATATGAATATGAGAAATTCGCTAAAATTAAAAATTATTACAAAGATATGTTTATAAAAACCATCGAATTTGATTTTTTAGCGATTTTATGTCATGACATAATAACCTATGTTTTCTACACAATATTTGACAAGATGCTGACAGTGACACTTGATACTGATGCTGTTTTATTTGTGTCATACCTATAAAGAAAGTGACTTGAATTACTTTTTTTTTGCTCTATATAGGATGTTGAATAAAAAGTGTAAATTTGGAAAAGCAATGTAATAACGCATGTGTTGCTTTGATAAAAACGTTTTGATGATTACATACATTTGTAAACAATATAATGAAATAAAATGGATATGCAAACAAAAATGTTTTAAAAATCATAAGTCTAAGTAGAATTTTAGCTCAAGTTGTAAAAAGTTCCATCTTATAAGAACTTTCTACAGTTTGATCAAACATTTGTGATGTTTAAGTACAAGCACAAAGTTGAAAGCGATCGTCATTTCTTATCTTTGCTTTTAAGCTTTTTAAATCTTCTTTATAAAATGTTAAATGTTAATTTATTCTGAACATTTCCACTGCTACAAAATTAGCTACTAATGAACTTTAAATTGACTTTTAAGGACACAGTTGTTAACCTTTGTGTTATCACTAGATTTTTTTGAGTACATTCACATTGTGTAATTTGCAATGAACAGTGAGTTTTAGTTTTTTAGATTATAGTTCCCTTGTCAGTATTTTATAAAAATGATTTTTTTTTCAAGAACAACCTTTGTCATGTTGTATATGTACATCCTTATGAAATTATCTTGCATTAAGCACATTAAGTTCCCTCTAGTAAATTAATAAAAATTGAATGATGGCTATTGGCAAAAATCATCTACCTATTTAGATGGCACTAAATTTGATTAAAATTAGTCAAAATGGCAGAAAACAAGGTGAATAGCAGCTGCAATCAATGTTGCCATGCTTTATAATGCGAAGTAAAACTTAATTTATAGATTGTTGATGTACTGGAAACAGAAATACAACACAATATAAGAGATGCATAAAGTTGTTCTTGGCTCATTTATAATTTGACCAAATGCACAAGCGCATTTGTAAAACGCCAAAACTCTCATTCAATTTTATAACCTAAATGCATGGCAATTTAATTGTAAATAAGCAGACATTGGAAAGTTACTTTAAAAAAGTAATTAGTTACAGTTACAGTTACCTTATCAAAAAATGTAATTAGTTACAATTACAGTTACTTGATTTTAAAAAGTAACTAGTTACCATTACAGTTCCTGCAAATATGTAACTAAGTTACTTTACCGTTACTGTCAGTTACTTTGATTCTATAAAGAAAATAAAGAAAAACTTTTTAGAACCCATCAAAATTCAAGGTGATTCTAATTAATTTTTCTTTGTATAAGCTTACTGTACAACTCTTAGAATTACATAATATGAAAACATGTATTTTCTGAACATCATCAAAACTAAATTTGAAAATCGATTATTCAAGTAACGCAAAAGTAACAACCTGAAGTCGTTACCGTTACACGCTTTTTGTAATTAGTTACAATTACTTTACTGCGTCTTTATAAAGCAACGCGTTATCTTCAGCGTTACTAAAAAATGTAATTAATTACAAGTAACGCGTTACTTCCAATGTCTGTAAATAAGTCTCATACTTACTATTCACAATTAAAGAATTTTATAATAAAATAAATGAACACACAAAGAACACGATGCTTGTCACACAAGTCCCTAATATGAGGTTATGTTATCAAGCACGTGAGAAGCAAAAGTACCAAAAGTGTAATAAATAAGAAAGAAAGAAAGAAATGGATAACTTTTAGACTAATAGCACAAATGGAATTTTATATCATTTATTTTAGGAAAATTGGGAAGATGAAGAAGAAGAAAAGAAAGTCGAAGAGGTTGCAGAAGCAAAGCCAAAAGCTAATAAGAAGAAACTTATACAAGAGAAAGTGGCCGAAAGAGAAGTAAGTTCTTTTTCAATACTTCAAAGAAATTAAAAAAGGAAAGAATATTAGAAATATATGTTTTTGTTTGTTAATTAGCGGCTGAAACGAGAAGCTTACGAAAAACGTGTGAAAGAAGTAGAAGAGGAAATATCATCGGAAGAACAATTGCGGCGGCAGAAAGAATCTGATTTAACAATGGCTCTCGAAACTACATTTAGCAGTGATAAATTGGGTGATGGTACACCTGGTAGTAAAGAAGAATTTCAAGAATTATCAGATAATCTTACGAAAAATATTCAACAATTTTCTAAAAACGAAGAATATCCAGTCTTTGCTGAAAATCTTATTAGAGGCATTTGTGCTACGTGTAAGTACCATTAATTTAGGTTGCATGCTTCACTTTATTATACTTTCAAAATCTATCCGCAAATTTTTCAAGCATTTTATTTTTCTTTAGTATCTGTTTATGATTTGAAGAAAATTAAAACAACTATAGACAACATGGTTTTAGAAAAACAGAAATTAGAAAAAGGTGACAAACCCAAGAAAAGTAAAGGCAAAGGCAAGGCGAAACTTAAAATAGAAGGTGATAATGTAAGTATTCTTAATAATATAGAGCTGTATGTGGATAATTTATCAAATTTGTATTTTAGCCGTATAACCAATACTCTGCTTTTGTGGATGACTTCGACGATTTTGGAGAATATATATAGCAGGACCATACGATTGATTAAGTTTATTTTAATTACAAAGAATACCTTAATAATTACGGTGTATTTAATTATTGCAATTTATTTATTTAACACTTCATATTTGTAAATGATGTTTATTATTAAAAGGAGATGTATAAGTTTATTAATAATGTTCATGTAAAAAATTTTGAAGAGATATTGTATATCTTTGTTTTTGGAAAATAATATTACACAGCAGTTATTAAGGTGCTCATTAATTATTTAATTATAAAATAATTACTTATTGCAGTGGAGGTGACATTTTATCATGATTTTTAAAGTGAATGCTAACCTAAAACAATATTATATTTTATTATGCAAATTGTAATGTTTTGTTGATACTAAGGTCTGGTTTTGGATCAATACTAATTTATTAAAGTTAAAGCAACATCCTTGTTCTTATTATATTTGTTAATATAAAACAGTTGCACTTAAAACTATTAGTTTTTACATATTCTTCCAAAATCAGGTTCTTATATATAACATTGTTAATGCAAATGCATTTTTGCATTGGAATAATTGTGTTTCATTTGCCACATCCCTCTGAACAATTACTAATGGAGTGATATATAAGAAAAATACTATGGTTATACTCTTATAACAGAACATGCTTAAAGCAATATTAAATAATGTGGTATAATAACATCAAGATCTTAATAGCAACTAGAGCACATATGCCTAATATAAACCTTAATGCAAAAATAGCACCAACAAACTTGGTACCCTCGACATGGCCCGTGTGGGCGTAACTGGCGAAATCAGATGCTATATTTAAAATTCTTACAATCTACATATGTCATGGATTAGAAGCAGTGGTTTTTCTTTTTATTTAAATAGCTGCAGTAATTGTTACTTTAATTAGGCTATTGACAGTCACATGATAACAGTAATGTAATACTAAGATTAATACTACATGATCATACTACACGGTAAAAATATGTTGTTAAAATTAAACAAATAATTTTGTTCCAGGAGGTCCACTAATTATTATTTTTGTTAATTCAACAAAATACGTTTTTACTGTTTCGATTGGTAAATATACAGTGTGTCCGCGGATTGAGTTGACAAGAGGAAAAACTTTTTTATTATTGGTTTTAGGACAAAATGTCACTTAATAAAATTTTCTGCTTGTTTCAAAACCTCCAATAATGGTAATATAATTTTGATGTTACCAACAATATACTTTTATACTAAAATAATGCGTTTTTAAAATTTTCTTCATTATTGTTGGTAACATCAAAATTATATTACCATTATTGGAGGTTTTGAAACAAGCAGAAAATTTTATTAAGAGTGACATTTTGTTCTAAGACCAATAATAAAAAAGTTTTTCCTCTTGTTAACTCAATACGCGGACACACTGTATATTTGTTAAAATGTTCTCCAGCAGTTGCTTTTATAACAAACTTAGAATTATGACTCTTACAAGTATACTTGTAAATCTAACAGTTTGCCAGAAACAACAGCAATCACTTTTGTTAACATCATAAAAGATTTCAGTTCACAAAAAGTTTTGCTATCCTGCTAAAGAAGTATAGGAGTTTACAAAATCACATTTCAACCCAAAAACAACTGATTTTGTTAATATTGCAGTGGTAATTTGTTAAATTATGTGATAGATTTGGTTTTATTACCATCAGCCATTAGTTAAAATTAACAAAAATATTTTGTAAGTTAAACACATTAATTTTGTTATTTTAACTTAATGGATTTGAAAATTAATCAAGGATTTTTAACTTAGTAAATATGCCAGCTGAGTTATATAGAATAAACCAATTGGCTCAGTTTCTACTCTACTTTCACTAACTAATGAAGCTTCTTTGAAAATTTAAATAAATACAGGGTGTCCAAATATTACACCAAAAACTCTTGATTGTAGATTTGACGGATTAAACAGAGACAGCTATCTGATTTTAACAAGAAGAAAAAGGACAAGATTGGTTGCCGCGGTAAGTAGGCAATGTTTGGATTTAATGAAGAGAGTAGAAACTGACCCAATATGTTTAAATCTGATTCTTACTGTTACAGTGATAATGAATTCTTCAATTGTTAGCATCTTTTTTTCAACAAGGTAGCATTGGAAAGCAATGGCTAAAATTGTCAGTTTATAGAACAAAAATGCAGACAAGGAAGACATTACTTGACCAAACTGTCAGTAGTGCTGCTGTCATAAGAGATAATCACCATTCACTTGCATGATCTACCCAAGCAATTAACAACGAGTTTACAGGTAGATAGATGTATCAAGGTTGGGTTGGTAGTGATATATTTGAGAATATCTGAAATTATCATGTGTTTCATTACAAATTAAATGTTATCTGTGTTGTTTGCAAAAACATTTGTGCAATCTTTTGATTTTAATTCACTCAATATACTTAGATTGATGCTTACAGTTTAAGAACCAATTATCTTCATAACAGTTGAAAATCGAACTTAAGCGTATGGGTTTATTTTTCTTATTTTGACCTCCTGAACACATCCTCCAAATATTTCCCTTTCCTCCTGAAACACCTTGTATACATTTTAGTTATAGACAGTGATAGGTAAAATACAATAATATTTTATTTAGATACAGATATAGATAAACAAATGTTTATTTTATCTAGTAACAGATGCAAGATACATTTTCATAATTATATCTAGATTCAGATACAAGATGTAATTATTGTATCTAGATACTTTGTATTATTATCTTCACCTGGAAAGGGATGACAAAAGCAGGTTTAAAAATTAAACTGGTCACAAAACTGCAAAATTTTCTAATTATCTAAGTAAATATACACCTGTCATTAAAGATACAGCTAAAATGTATCTAGTTACAGATATAAGATTCATTTTCATAATTGTATCTAGATTCAAATACAAGATATAATTATTGTATCTAGATACAGGATACAGTATCTAGATAATACCCATCACTGGTTATAGAGAAGTCTTCATCTAGAATTTTATGTACAAATTAAAGGTTCCATACAGTGGGCACAAATTACCACCTTTTACCAGATGTCCTTTAGTAAAAGTGCCCAAATTTATAGAGAATGTAGCATTTCCTGCTATGGTCGTTTCATGCCTTGTTGAGGCTACTGAAAGCATTGACCTATATTTTGCAGTTTTCATAAGTTTTTATTCATAATATTATTAAATTTGTAAATGTTGTAGTTTCTGCCATGGCTTTAGTGTAAGGCACAATTTATTGCATGTTCTTTACTTGAGAAACTGACACTAATATGTACCGGGACATCGAATATCTGCAGAAGCCACGTGATCACTAATTTAAAAGTGGCGCGAAATTTTATTTTTCAACGTTGGCCACACTGCGGATTAACGCCCTGACGAGTACATTTCTAACTGTTTCTAACCTAAAATTACATCGGCATGCTTACGTTGTGTGATTTCTTGTTGTCTCTTTGTTTTGCGTATTTTACAGTTTATTTTGTTCTATTTAAAGATCAGTCTTTTTCAAGACTAAATCTGCTTTTTGTGAGTTAATCGAGGTAAGTGTGATCTAACGCATTCAAAGTGAGATAATAAATTTAAAATATTTAAGTTTCTAAGTAGTTTCATCATATATCCAATACTACGCCACTGGAAAACTACATTATGTTTAGTGCCAATAGTGCAAGATGTGTTGCCTAACCAACAATAAATTTCGTGTCACGTTACTTCCGGAAATATTTGCTGTCTCTGTATATGTATACAGGGTTTCTTGGAAAGCGCGGAACACCCATATTGACTTTTTTTTGCTCTATTCACATACTTCCTTGAAGTGCAGCTATCATTCCTGCCACTGATGACTAGTTCTAGTTAACAACTAACCAGTGCACAAAAATAATAATCGTGCAAGTGTAGGAGCAAAGCAAAAAGTTGAAATCCTTTATAATTGCTTAGTAATAACATAACGTTACATTTACAGCAAGGTGTAATGCGAGGTGATCGTGGTAATTCTCAAAGTGCAAAAATTCTAAAGGCATATTTGAGGAGGTCTAGGGTCATACTACTGTAATATATTATACCATTTCAAAACACCGAAATCGAATTTCAAAATTAAAACTCCAACAGAAGTTGAAAATCAGAGAAAAGTTTAAAAAATTGACCTTGCATATGGATTAATAAAGATAAGGCCCTGGTAGGCTTTGTAAACGTATACATCACTACAGCTGATTACAAATAATTTAAGACAACTAATAAAACAACAAATACACTAAATAATTATTTTAATTTTTAATAAAAATTAAATAAGCAGATATGTTATTTCAGGAAGCATTACATCCAAAAATATAAATAATTGATAAACCATCTAACCCTTAGTAGAAAATTATAATATATCTTTACATCTCATATCTTTCGAACCAGGATAACAATCAGGAGGTTTGAAAAAACCGTGTGAAGGAGGATGTAAAGGTTTATCAATTTCTACAACCTTACATCTTGGATCTTTTGAATTAGGATAACAGTTAGGTGGTAAGAATGGATTGTACATAAGATTGGAAGATATCGATGTTGTTCCAGATGTGGGAGTTGTAGAAATTGTAGTGCATTTAGGGTCAATTGACCCAGGAATACAGTATGAAGGTTTATTTGTAGCACATCTAGGGTCGATCTCTGATTCTTTAAGACAATCAGGTGACGATTTTGTGGAGAGTATACTTCTTAACAAGTTTCCTAGAAGCGTCGGCGACGTTGAATTTATTTCCCTTGCTAAACAAGCTGAACCTAAAAAATTAAAAGAAAATAATACGAACGTTGAGGTATAAAATAGTATACTAAGTCATTAGGAGTAAAAGTCACATTGTTTGGTGAGCATGGAAGTGAATGCGAGTCACACAAAAAAGGCACTTTAACTCTAAATGGCACACTATACCCTTATACAGGCTATAGCTAATATGTTCCGCACAAGATTCAAGATTCGTAAATAATCACTTTATGAAAAAATCATCTGAATGAATATTTCTTGATTATTATTCGTTTCTCTCGCGGTTTTTGAGTGATGACGTCATTGTAGAGTTTTTTAAATAGTACTAATACATATATATTTTCTTATTAAGGAACTTTGTAGAGGGTTTAATTTTGTTTTTGATATCATTTGTTTTTATACCTGTTATAAAAAAGAGCCTTTACAATAGCAAAAATATCATTTATTGTTCACAGAATAAAAACAACATAAACAACTGGAAACTGGAAACCTAAGACAATAGGAATTATTGAAGAGTTTAATTTCTTTTTCTCGAAGAGTTTAATAGCAATGATAGTCTAACAACAAGACAGGGTTAAATTGTCTGCAAAATTCCTTAATAAAAAAGAAATCCGCCGATGAGTCAAAACCGTAAGAGATGAAAACAAATAACGTACTTCTTATAATTTAATATTTCAAAGATATGGAAAGCTAGCTGTGCCAGCTTAGCTTGCAGATACCTTTATTTTGTTTTTTAAACACAGCTAAACGAAAAATCAGTTAGCGTGAGAGCATTTACTTTTCTCCCAGAGGTAACTTAATTTTATGCCTAAGAGAAAAAGTGAAATTTTTATTTTGTGAATCAAGTCACAAAAGGTTCTGTTTTTACCTATGACAGCAGAAAATAAATGACAGTGACATTTCATAATAGGTTATGTCGTCCAGTAAGTTGCAATAATTGCTGGAAAGCTAAGAGTTAAATTGCTGAGTCCACTGAACACACCAATTTACATTAAAAGTTTAATTTTATTGATATTTGACATAAACTAAAACATCTCTTTTACTGACAGCATTAGAAGAGGTATGGAAGTATGGAAAGCCGATATATGTCTTCGTGTTATCGTCGACATAATAAAATTCTTAACATAGAACTTTACCGGACACCTCGCTGATATATAGGAAAACCCTTTTCACAATCTTGAACTCTGCCCCTTTGGTTCATAGGATACACAAGTTCACCCTTGAACGGGGAGATCTCTTGGTCAGTTTTGATATGACCTCCGTCTTCACTAAAGTTTTTGTTTCTAATTCCATGGTCATCATTCGACAACTTCTAAATCAAGATGGAAAGTAAACCGATCTGATGACTAAAATGTCTAATTTTAATTTATTTTCTGTCTTGTGGGTCTCTGGAACTGCAATTAGCTCTCCACTGTTATTAGCAGTAGCAAGAACTTTTATGGAGTCTTTGGAGATAGTTATTCTAGAAACATTAGAATGCGACCTCAAAGTTTGGTTTCCTGTTTCTGATTCCATGGTCATCATTCGATAACTTCTAAGTTAAGATGAAAAATCGATCTGATGCCTTTAGCAGAGAAATGCCTAACTTCCATCTATTTTCTATTTTATGGGCCGCTGAATCTGTAATTGGCTCTCCATTGCTACTAGCAATTCCAAATATTTTCATGAAGTTTGGAAACAATTTTTTTAGAAGAATCAAAATGCGAACCCAAAGTTTGGTTTCCTATCTCTGATTTTATGGTCACCATTCGACAACTTTTGCGAGAAAATAGAAACTCAACCGATTTGATGACTTTAGTAGAAAAATGCCTAACTTCAATTAATTTTTTGTTTTGTGGGTCTTTGCAACTGCAATTGGCTCTTTACTGTTATCAGAAACTGCAAACATCTTTATGGAGTCTTTCGAAACAGTTACTCTAGAAGCATCAAAATGCAAACCTAAAGTCTGGTTTCGATACTTGGACGACATCTTTATTATTTGGTCGTATGAAAGCAATACGCTACGTCAATTCCTAGATTGTCTAAACAATCACCATGTAGACGTCATAATGGAAGTTGAAAAAATAATAGTTTCCTTTTATTTATCTCGACTAACCAACGGTAGTAGGTACCGGAAGCTTATGCACATCTTATTTATTCATAAGTAAAAATAATTCCTGATCTCTGATGAATATGGAGAAAATACAAAAAGTTTCTTTAGTTATTTAAAGATTTTGGACAAGCAGAGACTTTCCTAAGAAATATACTTTTTATCATAATTAGTTAATAAAAAATATTGTTAATAACTTTCGTCCATGGAAATTTTGTGCAGGGTGTTTTCAAAAGTATGCAGCAAGCAAAAATTTCAATAAAGATTTTTCTTAAAATGTTAAAGAGTTAGAATTTTAGGTTCTTCATATTTAGAGTGTATCACTGATACACTAGCAAAGACTCGTAAGTTGTGACTGTTTTTTGTTATAACAGCAGGTTAAAACAAAAAAATAAATAAAACAGCTGGAATATTCTCATTTTATGATTTTCCGTGGTAACAAATTATCTTTGCAACGAACTCCGAAGGAGTCGTTACTGAATTTACGAAGTCCGTCTCACTGCCTGCATTTTTTTTTTAATTTTAAAATTTTGACTGCAGATTTGGATTCTACATCAAAAACTAAAGATCACGTTGTGTTTTCGTTTTTTGATAACTCTTCGGAAACATGATCAAAATGGCCGCCAAGAATTGGAAAATTTTCAACAAATTCTTTTTAACTTTAGAATCGTATTCTATATCAAAAGATAAGATATATATATATATACTTTTAGTTTTTTATATTACCTCGAGAACATGGTCAGAACGGCCGCCGAAATTTGAAAAAAGTGACAAAACGGAGCTCGTTGTGGTTACAGATTTTTTCTTCTTATTAAGTTGAAATAAAGTTATACCGTTTTATTTAATTCTAATCATGACTTTGAAAAATAAATAAGTAAGTAAAGGAACGTTTTGAAATACAAATAAATTTGTTAAATTATCTTTACTATTTATAGCTACAAAAATGCATTGCTTTCTGACCACCAAACTGTGTGGGACCAATATTGTTAAGCCTCTAGTTCCTTTACTGTTACTGATAGGAAAATCTTTTGTTGACATTTTTCGTGTGTTTTGGTGCGTTGTGCTTAGTGTTAAAATTTCCTATATACTTCCAAAATCGCCCTGTATATAGGTGAAGTACTTACGTTTTGCAATATTACAGTTATAGCTTGGTGTTGTCGATTTTGTTGTAGTAGATGCTGTAGTAGACTTTGTGGTAGATACTGTAGTAGAGTGTTTGTCAAAAAAGAATTTTATACTTTTAGATGTTGTTACTTGTAGTGTCCTTTCATTTTCTGTATCATCTGATAAGTTACTTGTTCGTAAAGAAGCATTGCAAGACTCATGACAAATCTAAAAATGAGAAGAATTATACGGAGTGTTCCAATTAACTAAATTTTCTATAAAACCTCGACAGTACAGGCAACATAAACGTAGTTATGTTTCGGAAACTTAAATGCTGTCGTGTTTGTATACAAAAGAGTAGTAACGTTTTGTTTTGTAACAGGATATATTTTTTTCCATGTATTAATTAGCACGGATTTTCTGAAAATTCCCAATTAAAAAATAAAATTAAAAAAATATGAAAACGGAATTATTGCTGCTATAAGGAGCACTCACTTGTTTTGTTTAGACTCTGTGGTATTGCTTGTCAAAAGTACCTTCATTGTTGATATGTGATGGTTTTGTTCATTGTAAGCCCAGCACTTATTAACACTAATGTCATAGTTGTGTCGACTATCTAGATATATAAGAATTGATAAGGGTTTTCCAATACTTGTAGGTTCATCAGCTGCTGAGATCTGAAATGAATTTGTTCTTATTAAATGCAGTAATTAAGAATTGGTAACACTAGTGTTTAAAGTGTAATGTTGTAATTAAAGATATACATACGTTAGGGTATATGCCATTTCGAATATCCATCCAACTGTTAAAGTGTTCACTTATATTATGAGAATTCTCATATTTCTGAATTAATATTGGACGATAATATACAGATTCTCCGAGCGTTGCTACAAACTGCATATATAGTACCTTAAAAGAAAAATATAAACTAATAGATTATAGATAACTTAGTGGAACTCCTTAATAAATATTTATTTTGGATACAGAAATAAAGTACCTATTCTTTAATAAACAATACTTTTGGATTACCAAATCTCCAATCCAACTTAACTTAAGACTAATATGTTGCTTTCGAAAATTCTATGCAGGTACATTGCCCCCAAAAAGAGAATGGACAAGGCTAAAACCAGTTCTAAGGTATTTACAGTTGTGTAGGCAACCTATTCTACAACATCGCCATTACTTTCATGCCAAGACCGGCTGCCGCAGTTAGTTCCGCATTACTGATCTTTACCTAAGTGGTCCTAGGAATTATGATATTTTCGATTTTTAAATAAAATTTAAACGTAAATGGTAAACAAGCATCGGAACCGCCCGCCATAAAAGCTGGTATTGGTTTTAAAGGTAAAGTTTTAATCCGGCAAAATATTTAAAAACACCCTGGGGATCCAAAAATATATAAGTATTATCAGTTTTGTATAAAACTTTTATCTTTAAGATGCATGTTGTAAATAAATTGTTTGCACCTTTACTTTTCGAAAAGACTGCTGCCTGACTCTTTTTGGCATTTTTTGTTGACACACCCTTCGACGATCAAATAAGAATGTTGTAGTACTGTTTAACAGCAAATAACCCAAAAAGAGAAACGGGTATTTCGTTAATAAGTTTTATTTGTTTACATTTGTAACTTATTTAAATAAATAAAATTACAGTTAACTAAGGTGTTATTAAATCTAGCTTTAGCTCCTGAAAGTTATTTGTAAATGATGATATACTTTTACAAAAAGTGCTGAAAATAAATCACGAATTGCTGGCAGAAGAAAAACGCTCTCTCAGAATTAAACAGAATATTCCTCTGTGGGTTTTATAATACGCATCTTTTAGAGCTTCAAGTTAATGCTTAAAATTAATGCTTTCTTTACTAAAACTTTCTGGAAGTTAATTGGCAATAAAATCTAAACATTAGTGTTCATTAAGAAATGTTTTAATTCACACAACCTTTTGGACCAATTTAATCAATTATTATCTTAAGTCTTAACTGTATTCATTCCTTGAAAAGGATGCATATAAATATTTAGCTTTTATGTCTAAATTTTATTTAAAAACTGAAAATAACAATTTCGGGTACCGCTTACGTAGAGATTCAATAAAGTGGAACTAATTGCGACAGGCGCTTTGCAGAGAACCTGCCTTGGCTTGAAAGTAATAGTGATGTTGTAGAATGGGTTGCCTACGCAACTGGCTCTGTCCATTCTCTTTTTTGGGGAGCTGTACACCCTATAGTTAGTTATAAAAAAGAAAAATACAATAAATTCTGAAACA